>QEPC01001768.1:1706815-1725976 GCA_003113815.1 Sphenodon punctatus
CCAGCTCCTGTCTCTCAGATTGTAAGCCCTAGGGGCAGGGACCATGTCTATTTTATTACTTTGTAAAGTGCCAGGTACACTGCTGGTGCTATATAAATGTTTGTTAATAATTTGTATGCTGCCAGAAAGAGGCGCACTTGGATCTGGAATACATCCTTCTTATATCACCTCAGGGACGTAGCTCTGTTGAGCCATCTGCCTCTGCCTGCTAATAGTGCTGCAGAACACCTATTAGACTGTGAGATAAAGCTGTTTGTTTACAAACAACTCCTCCCCATGTGAGCGATCAGAAGGTTGTTGCCTTGTAAAGAAGGTTCTTCAAGATGGCTCCCAACATTCTAACTACTGGGTTGTGCATGCTCACCCTATTCAAATAATACACCACGTGATGGTCTTGAGCTCCTCTAGTATAAAAAACACTCTCCCCCTCAGAATGACAGTTCCTTCCAACCCTTTTCCCAGGCTGGAAGGCTGGGTGTTGTGAGAATGTTCAGAGCTATCTCTGAGAAACTTGTTGACAAGGCAGCAACCTTCTGTTCTTCTTTGAGTGGCTCCTCACAGGTCACTTTACAGTACTCCACCAGGTGGGTGGTCCGTGGGTGCGCTGGTGTGTGGGTGGGGTGTGCACATGACTGCATACACATCCCCACTCATCCGCATCTACTTGGTAACCACTGTTTTCCCCAGTTGCTCTGTGCATGGGGTGAGTGAGGATGCGTATTAGGCAGATACGCACATGCACTCCCACTCACTGTGGGTGCATCATTCACACAGCACTCCCCCACCGATGAACACACAGAAATCTGCATGTTCATGGCTGGGAGAAACCCATATAAAAAGGGCCACATTCTCGCAACTGTCTTACTTATACTATCTTAGGTAGGAATTTAGGATGTAAAGCAATAGCAATTCTATTTTTGGAAAATCTGCAAATATACTATTATTGGCTGCTATTTAACTAACTTGTCTTAATGAAGTTAATAATAACAGGTTCCAGGTATAATTGATTCACTTTGCCCTGGGGCCACAAATAAACTGGTTATGGGGTGGCGGCAGTGTGAATTGATTATGGCGGCACAACTGAACTGGTTATGTATATAACCCCACCCTATAACCAGTTCACTTGCATCCCCCCCCCATATAATGAATTCACTATCTCAAGACTGAAACGTAAAATGAACTTCACCACACAGAACAGCGTTCATTGATAGGGTAGAAGGTCACAACAGGAAAACAGGAAGTAGAACTCCTGAGAGGTACTCCTGTCAATACACCTGAATTCTCTGATGGTCCAACTACTCAAATGTGGCTGCCGTCTATAGCTTCCATGCAGTGGGGAAAACCAAGAGCTTCAAAACCAGAATTTTTTTGTTCAACATCCCTAAACTGTATTACTGTATCCAAATGTTTGTTGTAAAACAAACCTCCTTCATTATGAAACAGACTCTTTCCTCTCTCCTCCCCATCCCCTTCCCCCACCTATCCCCCAAGAAGAAGATAATCTATGGAAAAACATGGGTAGAATGTCATAACTTGAGGATGGGCAGCTGTGGGGGCAGAGAGGATGGGTGTGGGCTGGGCTCTAGAGAAGAGGGGGCATGGTGGGTGAACTGGGGTCTGGGGTGGATAGTGTCAGAGTAGGTGGGCTAGGCTCTGGGGGTGGACAGAAGAGCAGGTGTACAAGGCAGAGTGGGTTTGGCTCTGGAAGAGAGGGATAGAGTGGGTGGGCTGGGCTCTGGGAAACAGGGGTGGGGTGGTCAGAGCAGGCATGCCAGACAGAGCGGGTGCCTTGCCAGAACCAATTGATGTGGAGAGGGCACTCAGAAAACCCGCTCAGCATCTGCTGGCTCTGGCAAGGCAGTGAGTGTCCACTGTCAATGTATGCCTATTTGTGTCTTTTGGAGTCAGCCTCCAGTCACCAGTCTCCTCCCTGTGTGTACCCATCTTGTTAATGTTACATTGGTCTGCACCTTAATTCCCATCCATGGGACTGGGTGGGTAATATGTGTTTCTTATATACATGCACCAAGCTCTAATTCTGTACATTTTAGAATACTTTTATTCCCTTGAGTTCAATAAAGGGATGAGCTTACAATGGACATTATAGACACACCTTAAAGTTCCGGATTTTTCAATCTTCTGGGTTTAACAGTCCACAAGTATGTGTCACGCCGCAGTCCCGTGGCGTGCCTCAGCGGCGGAGGTGGCGGGGGAATTCCTGGAGGGCTCGGGAGGGGCAGACGACGGCCCCCTCAGTTACAGCGCTCGGCGCGGGGCGGGGCCCTAATTAGGGCTCAAGGGCTGACACCTGTAGAGCTCGTGAGGGGTATAAAGCTGCCGGCGGAACAGTAAGTCTCTGCCGGTAATCGTGAGAGAGAGACTGGCCCTTGCTTTTACGTTGGTGAAAGCTAAGTGTCTGTGGTAGAGATTGTTATTGCTTGAATACAGTGTCTGTGTACCTTGCCTTGCTATACCTGATTCCCCCCCCCTCTTGAGCCCTTGTATAAACGTGGTGAGAGTGAACCTCCAGCATTCCCCTCCCCTTCCCCCCTCCTGCGAGTTCCTGGGCTGGTGTATTGTTGTCCGTGTCTTCCCTCTCCCAGCCCCTCTAACCCCCTCTTCCCAGTACGTGAGAGCCCTTTTCCTCCCTCCTCCTCCCATATTCCTAGCCCCTTCTTTTCCCTGCCCCTTTTCCCCCTCCCTGGCCCCGTTCCCCTGCTCCCCCTTCAAGTGGATTCCTGCACTGTGCCTCACCGGGGTGCCCGGGCGCGCTTGGCAGTAACGGCTGTTGTTTTCCCCCCCCTTGCTTGTTTTCCCCCATTCCTTCTGCGAGTGGCACATTCTCTCCGCCCCTATGATGAAATGGGTTGCCTTCTGTTAACGTAGGAAAGCCCACCCAACAACCTGAGGGGATTACCAACAACCCAGTGTGACCTCGGAGAGACGGCCACGAGCAGTACCCCTTCTCCAGAAACCCTATCTATTTCCCCCCCCTTCCTAACAGTATGTTCCGGATTCATTTTTCACACACACACCACCCTGAGGCAGTTCCTGGATGGATTCTTCACACAAACACTGCCCAGAGGCAG
This sequence comes from Sphenodon punctatus, assembly GCA_003113815.1. Classification (NCBI taxonomy): domain Eukaryota; kingdom Metazoa; phylum Chordata; class Lepidosauria; order Sphenodontia; family Sphenodontidae; genus Sphenodon; species Sphenodon punctatus. Next base: position 1,709,905 of record QEPC01001768.1, read on the forward strand.
CCTAAAGTAACCGCAGCTGTAAACGTGACAGGCTGCCATGGAAACCAAGTCATCACAGCTGCCTGGAGCAAAGCAGTTTACCAGGAGAACCTTTTACACACAAAAGTTCTGGAAGAAGTTTCACGCAGAAGTTCAAAGATCCAGATGTTTAAGATCTGGATGACTGATTTAGACACACAGAAAGTTCTGGATGTAACAGCAAACATCCAGGAGAAATGTGTGTCTAAAAAAACCCAATTTGAACTTAAGAAGCAGCTCAGTCATGCATAAATTGGTGAAAGAATCTACTGAGTATATGATTTTATAAGTATTTTATTAACAACATGACTTAAACAATGGATGTGCATTTAATAGATAAATATTTATGAAGGCTGTTTACTGAGAATACAAAATATGAATTTTAGATCAAACCTACAATAAAGCTAATTGTAAACTTTTCTCACCCAAATAAATATTTTTTAAATTTACAAACTATATGTTCTGTGTTCTTATTATAATTTACAGAGAAGTAACATTTAGTCATTTTTTAATTTAAGCAACTTAAGAAATTTTCAGAAATGCAACATGTGAAATGGGGTCTTAATTTGATTATGATAGGAAGGTTGTAAGTTCAATTTAGGATAGTAGGCAATTGGTTGGTTTTCTGGTTTTTTTTAATAAACCTGTCAAAAAGCTAAAGGTCATGAACTTGGGGTGCATGAAGGTTGTTAATAAATGCACAGAATGCATCATGCACCCGATCCCCATGCCTCTTTATTGCATTGGGAATGTTTCCTACACTCGGCACCTCTATCTGGCCAGGGTCTGGTGCATCCTTATTTTGCCATGGTCCCAATAAAAAGGCTGCTCCTCCAGTTTCGCATATGTTGTGTAGAATGCAGCATGTTACAATCATGCATGGTGCATTCTCTGGTTTCATTTCTACTGTTTTCCCAAGTGATCGCCACCTTGTTTTCATCCTGCCAAAGGCTCTCTCGACCACCTGGCGAGCCTGTGAAAGAGCTGTGTTAAGTATTTCTTTCCTTTAATCATTGCTCACTGGATATGGCTTCATCAGCAATGACAGTATTGGATACGCAGGATCTCCAATTATTACAGGTGTCACGTTAATCTCTTCAATTTCCACAATTGTACATGGTCTAATTAGTCGCTTGTACATTCTTTCAAAAAAAGGTGAGGTATGCATGACATGGAAATCATGTTCACTCCCATAAAATCCGGCATACACATCCGTAAACAATCCAGCAGCATCCACAACAGCCTGTAATACAATAGAATAACTACTTTTTCTACTGTAGTATACACCTGAATTCTCTGATCGTCCAACTACCCAAATGTGGCTGCCATCTATAGCTCCCATGCAGTGGGGAAAACCAAGACCTTCAAAACCAGAAATTATTTTTTCAACATCCCTAAACTGTATTACTGTATTAAATGTTTGCTGTAAAACAAACCTCCTTCATTATGTTGCTTACTGTTGAAACTCCAACTCCAAAATGGTTTGCTACAGAACGGTAGGTGTCAGGTGTTGCCATTTTCCATAAAGCAATTGCTACTCTAAGCTCAACTGGTATGGCTTTACGCATGTACATGTCCTCCCACTCTAGGTATGGGTGTAGAACCTCTACAAACTGCCTAAACACAATTTTTGTCATCATAAAGTTCCTAAACCACTGCTGTTCATTCCACGTAGAACCAACAACCATCTCCCATCAGTCTAAACTTTTCCGCCGGCACCATTCCTCCCAATCCTGAGGCATTACCGCATTTATGGTGGCATACATTGGGGGTAGTGACTGAATTAAATCCTTTGTAGCTTCCTGCCACATTAGAAAACTTTCGTACGTCACAGTAATTGTACTATTAAGCAGGTCAGTTGACTGTTTTTAATTAACACCTCCTGCGTTACCATTTAAAGTAAGTCCTAGCTGATGCATTAGAACAAAAATGTTTTCCTATTCAGTTGCAAGATTTTGCAGCATTTTCTTTATGGTATCCAGCCAATGCTGCACCTGCTTCACTATAATTGCTGTTTGCTTCAGAAGACAATATTCTCCTTCACAATGCATTTCAACAATAGATTATCAAATGTATCTGTATAGATGCAGGTAGAGTTTGAAGGGGGGAAAGGTACTGTATGTTACTACCTCAGATTATGGGCTATGGCGAGAGCCAATGCCATGAATAAATTACTTACTTACTACCTCAGTTTGGCTGCACAACATATTAATCTAATTAATAATTTAAATGCCAAATTTATGATAGATAGGAAAGAAAACAATGAATCTGCCTGAAATCTCAAAAATAAAAATATATAAATGTTTATGTAGATCACATAGTTTTCCGATTTTGTTTAATGTTATCTTATTTACTAGAATTTTTAGGAATTAAAAGTACATACATTATCTGCAATACCATTAATTCTTATTGATGGCAAATTTGGAATTTCAAACATTTTAGCAGTTGAATTTTTACTTTGCTATGGCTTACCATGTACATTAATTTCACTTCCCCTTAAACAAAGAAAACATAAACACAGGGGGAAATGACAACACCTTTACCAAATTTAAAACTTCAGACTGCATAGGGCCATAGAAAGCACCAAAAATCCATGTTTAATATTAAAGGAGATTTGGGGGAAATTTTAAAGTACATGCAGGGACACACATTCACGACTCTCCATCTCACACCCCATCACACATTAAATCTCTCCCACACATTTATTCACAACCAATCATTCATTCTTTGCACCTTCGTTCATAATCTTTCATTCCATGTTTTGCATACATTCAATCTCTGTCATTCATTCATTCTCTCACGCACATCAAAACATGCACAAACGAGTATAAGATCAAGCAGGTGAGGGGGAGTTAAGGTGCAACTTCTGGTCTCCCCTTACCCCTCCCCTCCCCTCCCCTCCCCTCCCCACCATGCATGGTTAAAAATCAAGCAAGCAGGCAGGCAGGGGAAGGGGGCAGCATAGGTTCCTTTCTTACCAACCCTCCCTACCAAGGCTCCAGGGAACAGGCAAGCAGGTTGGGAGAGGGGGTGGTAAATGCTCCTCTCTCCCCCCACCCCCATCCCTCCACCCAGGCTCCAGGGAAGAAACCAGTAGGCAGGCATAGTACCCACACACCCAACCCAGCTCCCCTGGCTCTAGTGAAGAATCAAGAAGGCAGGCAGGCGGATTGAGGGGCCAGAATTAGATCCTCTTCCCACCCCCCAGGCACCAGGTAAGAATCAAATGGCTGGACAGATGAATGGGTTGGAGCACCATCGGTACATACCCAACCACACTGCCCAGACTCAAGGGAACAAGCAATTCAGGAGACAGGTTTGGGGTGGTGGAGGGGTTGGTTGAACCCAGTATGTGAGACTGTGAAATGTCTTTACTGCTTACATGGCTAGCAAGTGAAGGCTAGATTTGGCAGTAGCAGTTTTCCTGGAAGGAAACTCTAACCTCTAAAACAAACAAAGATGTGCAAAGCTACAAGAGAAACTACGATCTGTACTGTGGGAGAGACAGGATTGCAGATGATCTTCCCCTCCCATACTGCTGCTCCTGAGGGGGTGAGCAAGCGAGCCATCAAGGAAAACACTTCACAAAGAAAGTGCAAGTGAAATCCTGAATGTTGGGGAACATGCATGAGAATGTGTGTGTGAGCGGTTTATTAAGTGAGAGGGTGGGTATTCAGACCCGCTGGCTACTAGATAGGTTTGCAGGCATATAAGCTTCCTGAAGGGGAGGGTGGGATGAAAAAAATAGGCAGGGACCAAAAGGAAGACAGACCTGTACAGCTGCTCTCCCCACCTCCTTTCCTGCAAGGGTTCTGCTGTCTCTATGGGAAATAAATAGTGCCTGGATGAGCAGAAAGAGGCAACAAGGAGGAAAAGGGACTGTATATTGGGGGGCAGAGATATGCAGCGTAACTAGGCTGGAATGGGCCCTTGGACAAGAAGTTAAGATGGGCCCCACTCTTTGTGTCCCACCAGTGGGCCTAGGGGTGCCACCTGGCTCAGCGGGTTGGGGGCGCTGCTATCAAACACACAACACCCAAAATGCAGCCAGCCTATTAAGTGCATTATGCCATGAAAAGATACATATACATAACCTGTTCGGTTGTGCCCCCATAATCAATTCACACTGCCCGCACCCCATAACCAGTTCATTTGTGCCCCCAGGGAAAAGTGAATTAATTATAGGGGGAGGGCTGCAAATGAACCGGTTATGGGGTGGAGGTTTAAAGACAGTATTCCTGTTACTAATAACTTCATTAAGACGAGTTAGTGAAATAGAAGCCATAATAATATATCTGCAGATTTTCCAAGCTAGAATAGATATTGCTTTACATCCTAAATTCCTACCTAAGAAAGTATAAGTAAGACAGTTGCGAGAATGTGGCCCTTTTTTTAGACGGGCTTCTCGCAGCCATGAACATGCAGAGTTCTGTGTGTTCATGGGTGGGGGAGCACTGTGTGAATGATGCACCCACAGTGAGTGGGAGTGCATGTGCGTGCCCGCCTAATACACATCCTCACTCACCACATGCACAGAGCAACTGGGGAAAACAGTGGTTACTACGTAGGTGTGGATGAGTGGGGATGTGTATGCAGCCCTATGCACACCTCACCCACACACCAGCATGCCCACAGACCACCCACCTGGTGGAGTACTGTAAAGTGGCCTGTGAGGAGCCACTCGAAGAAGAACAGAAGGTTGCTGCCTTGTCAACAAGGTTCTTAGAGATAGCTCTAAACATTCTCACAACACCCAGCCTTCCAGCCCCACATGGAAAAAAGGTTGGAAGGAACTGTCATTCTGAGGAGGAGAGTGTTTTTTATACTAGAGGAGCTCAAGACCATCACATGGTGTATTATTTGAATAGGGTGAGCATGCACAACCCAGTTGTGAGAATGTTGGGAACCATTGTGAAGAACCTTCTTTACAAGGTAACAACCTTCTGATCACTCACATGGGGAGGAGTTGTTTGTAAACAAACAGCTTTATCTCACAGTCTAATAGGTGTTCTGCAGCACTATTAGCAGGCAGAGGCAAATGGCTCAACTGAGCTAAGTCCCTGAGGTGATATTAAAAGGATGTATTCCAGATTGAAGTGCACCCCTTTCTGGCAGCATATAAATATATTTGAGGACAAACATTACACTGGGAGGAGAGTTTTCTGCAGGGAGAGGAAGCAAGCAAGCAAGCAAGTCTTCTGTGGTGTATTACCACTCTCCCCCCCTCCCCCCAATTGTGCTGGGTTGAGGGTAGGGGAAACCATGGGTATTTTCAGACGTGATGAGATCACAGTGAACCACGCTGAATACCTACATGTGGTCCCTGTGCCCTGCACGTCTGTTTGGCGGCCGCCAGATGTTCGTCACACTGAATACCCACATAGGGTCAATTTCAACCATGCTTTCCGGGCTACCGGCGTGAAAATCGGCTGAAGAGTGGTGAAAGTGATTCCAGGCAGGCATAAAAAAAAAGTAACGACTGGTCAGCTATCATGGCCCAGAATCCCTAGCGGGATTCCAGGCTGTGGTGAACTCGGCCAGACGCTGCAGCGGCATTGGTCTCGCCGCCCGCTGCTCTCCCCAGAGGGTGGGCGGCGAGGCAGCATGGAGGGGGTGGGGACGTGCGGCCGCACATTGTGCCACACAGCCCTGCCCCCTCCCTGATTCCCCACCTGGATCCCCGGCACATCTGTTTGCCGTGCCTGGGTGATTCCGGCGGTGAATCTCTGGGTTGTTTTTGGGATGGGGCGAAGCCGCCCCGTCACGTCTGAAAACACCCTATGATCTGGAGAGGGCTTAAAAGGAAAGTATCCCAAGTACTGGTTACAGTCTGGCACAAAGGAGTTTTCTTCACTGTTCTGCTAAATTAATTGATGCCAAAGCTAGTAAGGAGGAAATATGATGGGACCGGTGTGTGTGTGTGTGTGTGTGTGTGTGTGTGTGTGTGTGTAAACCTCATGTAAACGCAAGTCCTGCTTTGGGAGATGCACCAAAGCAGGTGAGTAGGAGCCACAGGGCACGTTAAGTTGGTCTTTCTCCCCCATGTACCCCCCCCCCTTAGCTCTCCTCCCCAAGCTTTTAAAAAGCCGGTTGTACTGAAGTTGGGGTGGTTAAGCAAAAATGATCTGGAGCCGGCTTTGCTGCTTCCTACCATCTTGTATGACATCTGGTCACCCTTCTGCCTAGGAAGCAGCCGAGAAAATGCACAGAGTGTGGAATAGCCAGCCACCAATAGAAATTTTGACACCACTCCCTTCCCCACCGCATTGACCCATTCTGACTCCCATATCCCCCATTTGCAGGGTCTCCTTGTAGGGTGAGCGTCAAACCTTCAGAACAATTAGTGAGACCGGCTCTCACTCAACTCAGCAGCTTTTCCTGCTGTGAAGTAGGTGCTTTTCATAGGAGGAAAATTACATGGACACTCAAAAATTATAAATATAAAACCCTGCATGATCATATCATTCCACTGTTGTGGTAAGTGAATTGTTGCCAAAGTTAGTAAGGAGGAAATATGACGGGGGAGTGGGAGAGTTTAAACCTCCTGTAAACGCAAGTCGTTCTTTGGGAGACGCACTAAAACAGGTGAGTAGGAGACACAGGGCACGTTAAGTTGGTCTCTCTCCCCCATGTAACCTCCTCCCCCTTAGATCTCCTCCAAAGAGCTTTTAAGAAGCCAGTTGTACTGAAATTGGGGTGGGGAAGCGAAAAAGATCTGGAGGGGGCTTTGCTGCTTCCTAACGTCTCGTATGACGTCCCGTAACCCTTCTGCCTAGGAAACAGCCCGGAAAAGGCACAGAGCTTGTAGCAGCCAGCCACCAACAGAAATTTTGACACACACACACACACACACACACACACACACACACACATTAACCCATTCTAGCTCCCATGTCCCCCATTTGCAGGGTCTCATGGGAGGGAGAGCTTCAAATGTTTCAGAACAATTAGGGAAACTGGCCCTCACTGAACTCAGCAGCTTTTCCTCCTGTGAAGTTGGTGCTTTTCAGAGGAGGAAAATTACATGAACACTCAAAAATTATAAATATAAAACCCTGCATGATTATATCATTCCATGGGGATAAAAAACAACCATCCATAGCATGGTTTTATAAATAATAAAACAAACAAAATCCCCCACAAAATTAAGCAATGACACTTTTGTAATGTTCAAAACAACAATTACCTTCTGCACTTGCTTATCCACTGAGGAACACCTCAACACTCCCTAGCATGGGAAACCCTGAGGAGACTTTCAGTGAGACTCCAGGGGAAGGGCTTCCAGCCGCTGAACTTCCAATTCCTCTAGCCAGGACTCTATGGCACCCGGAGATCCACTGAAGGAACATTAAAGTCTCATGTGCTTCCACACAGAAATATTTATGGAGAATTCTGCAAACCCCAGCGCTCAAACCTACAAAATTCTTCCTCAACAATAACACCCATCATAATAAAGGTAGAATTTGACTACCTTGCCTTGCGTGTTCCTGATCTCTTAAAATATGCGGCAGAGAGTGTTCACAGCTTACTAAAAATGTGGGGATCTTTTCAATAGCGCAACTTTTTGTTAGGTGCGAATAAGCCCTCACTTTTCAGGCTTTCAGAATGCACCTCTTCAAAGCACCGCATCTCCAGCCCCTGCCACTGCCGACAACAGGGAGCATATCACTTCTGGCAGCGTGGGGAGCGGGTAAACACTCCCCGCACAGATTTTCTCTCAATGGGGTTCAGGATGCGCTTTTCAGCACCTCGTTTAAAAGCAGCCTCAGATCTCCAGAACTCAAAAACACCCTTTAGGCTTGTTCCTCTTTTATCTAAACCACATTGGTCTTGATCCAAAAGTCTGCATAAACTGTGTAGAACTACATGTTCCTAAACCATGCACAACCTGCGTATCCCCATAGGTGGCCTATTGTTCCATGTGGAAACCGCATGTGCATATGCACTCACAGCTTCTGCATGGTTTACACAGGCTTTGGGCTCAAGCTCACCATCTCTCCCTATTTAGAATGATTCTACTACTATGTAGGCAGTGTACCAGCTCGATAGTTAAGGTTGTTTTAGATTTCCACATAAAGCTGGATAAATTTCTCTCTTTCACACTTTAATGACTGAATTTCTCCTCCCAATTTAATATACTCACTCTCGCTGGGCCAGGTGAATTTATATTAGCTAACTATAATGGAGAGAACATTTTAAAGAGGAGCTTTTAAAAAAATCTTCCCCTCAGGTTACAACTTTTTCCTTCTACAAACTCTTGTAGCTAAAGGATTTTAGCCACTAGAAACTTTAAATTTCCCCACACGTTACCCCATCACATTTCAGAGAGAGACACTTTCTAAATTTTACACCTAAACACAAAAGAGAGTTATTCCCCTTTAACGTAACAAGCAATTTGATCACTCAAGCAAAAGCCTATGATACTGCCCAATTATGCCCTCTATCTCTGTTCTTTGATGCTGTCAACCTGCTTCTGTGACTTATCAGCTGTTTTTAGTGCAGATATCTCAGGAAGGTAGGTGGGCAAGTTGAATAGTAAGTGTTATGGAGGACAAACGGTGACAGAAAAGAGATGAGCGTGGCTGTGAAGGGGAAGGAAGGTGCCAGACAGACTTGTTTTAGCTCCCTGGTGCACCAAAGTAATTTGATATGTGCATTGCAGCTGGTTATATGTAGGAACTGTAAGGAGATTTGATTAATGCATAGCTTTTGAGTCTGTGGCAACATATGAATACTGCTGTGTTTGAATGTTAAGACATGGAAATGAACATTGCCTTAAGTGGTGAATTCCTTGCCTTTTAGTGATTGTGTAGGATTTACAGTTGAAGATCGCTGGCTCTAAGCAAACAAAAGGCTTTATTTGGGTGTATATTATTGGTACCTAGCAAAATGGTCCCCCATAGGTCCGTATTGTGTAAACATTCCATATAAAGAATGACTGTTGAGTTCGGTGGGTGGGAGGGGGAGTTCATATGCTGAGAACTTGCAGGATCAGACCCGTCACCCACAATGTATACTATTAATGTGAAGACATTTGCACAAGTACACTTCTGTTTCCTCACACAAACCTTACAACATACATATCCAATGAGGCCTCCTTCACACAGTCATTCCATGCTAAACAGTGATCTTGTAGTCTGGTAGCCTGGTAGCTAGAAGACTGGTAGTCAGAATTCGTGAGTGCTGCTTTAGGGTATTTTCAGACGTTACGAGATCACGCTCAACCACAGTGAATCCCCACATGGTGATCATGATCCCGTAATGTCTGTTGTGGGGAACGGAAGTTCCCCCCCAGATGTTCACCCCAGTGAATCACGGGGGGGAATCACATTCAACACACAAACAGAGGTCCTGGCCGGACCATCTCCGTTGGCATGTTGAATGTGATTTCCCCCCTGTGATCAAGGGGACTGTAATGTCTGTCTCCTGACCACAGCCCAGAATCAGTGGCAGGATTCCGGGCCGTGGTCAATGCGGGCGGGCTCTTCGGCCGCATTGGCCGTGGTGCTCACCCATCTCCCAAGAGGGCGGGCGGCCTAGGGAGCGTGGGGGGGTGGGGCCGTGGGGCCGCACGTTATGCCGTGCGGTCTCCCCCCCCCCGGATTCCCCACTGGGAGCGACCAACATGTCTGTTGGTCATTATGTGTTGGCCCCAGTGGGGAATCAGTAGGGTGTTTCCATGGCGGGGCGAATTGAGCCCCATCATATCTGAAAATACCCATAGTCACTGATTCCTTGTGTAAAACTTTCTCAGGTCATAGTGGGTACAATCCAACTGGTGCAAATCCCATGGACTTAGAGTGAGCATTGTTTCCACTTAAAACGGTTGATCCCACAGGCCAATTTGAGACAAATATGGTAAAGCTTCAAAAGCCCCGAAGGTAAGTAAGCACTAAAAATTACATTAAAATAAGGGGGCAGAGAAATATTTATATTCCCAAATCCAAGTGCCTTAATTTGAGTATCACCACTATTTAAGAAATTGGGTTTCATCACTTGAGTTCTTGATATAAGGCCTAGTTTTTATGAACTACCCATCAACCAACTACATAATCACTGAGTGTCTTATGTGAACAGGCTTGTTTTCTTTCACTCTTCCTGTTTCTGCTTCAGCACAAGAGAATTCAAAGAGGGGCCAACTTGCAAACTGAGTAAAAAAACCTAAGCATTTTTAAAGCTAAACCATTCAGACTCAGACTTGGTTTGTTTCTTAAGAAAAGAGTCAGAATTAGTTTATCTGTTATCTAATCCAGTTTGAACAGCTTTAATAAAATTCAATTACACCCCCACCCCCACCCTCCCTTCACTTCAGAGGGGAGCAGTTTTTGGAACCGTGAGGCTGCTGGGAAAGAAGGATAAGGAACGCCCCCCAGAGGGATGATCTGGGCTGGGGCAACCCAGCCGGGGTTGTATGAAGAAAGTCTCACATCGCAGGACTTCCTTGCACCATTTTGAGCTACCTGACTGTGGGGCAGGCAGTCAGGAACAGCAGGTAGAAGAGGCACGAGAATCAGCTCAAGCCCTGGAGCTCCGCATTGGGCCTATGGTTTTGCAGGCCACATGGACCTGAGGCAGAGGCTATTAGCTACACTGGCACCACTGTTGGGGAGCACCTTCTCCAAGTGACCAGAGAAAAGATATGGAGGAATGAATACGTTGACTTATTTGTCCTACTTTTCAGTGACCATATTCCTGATCCTAATGCCAAGTGGAATAAGAAGGACACTAAGAAATTCAGGCACACCAAGACTGAAAATAACTGGGCCATTCTGTGACATAGTTCTCAGAGCATACGTCACAGGCACCCATGGGGCATGACTTCAATATGACGAAGTCTTCTGCCAGTGAGCTGCCATCAAGTCTGTCTTGTGATCCACGCCCAAGACCTATGGTTAGAAAGTATGAGCAACTCAAGGGTGTTGTAGGAGCCAGCCAGGGAAGGTGTGCTTGGACTATATTAATGACCCTGTTTTTTGGACCCCCTGCCAGTTTTTACCAAGTAGCTCAGTATTCAACTCTTTTTAATAAATAAAACCAAGTACAGAGTATTTTTCAGGTACCAAGTAAGCAATTAATTGGCCTGGTACTCGGTACTTGGAAAATCCTTGAATAAGCAACATATGGGGCTTTTCTTGCCCAATATAATGGTAATCAGTATTCAGAAAATACTCGGTACTCGGTTTTATTTTACAAAGTATCGAGGCCGAAGACTCGGAGCCAGTCCTCGGAAACTTGGAAATACTGGTGACTAATATGTTTACTATTCAGTGCAGCCCAAGAAGGAAGATACAGGGACAAGGATTTGTAACAGATCAGGCTGTGAGAAAGTACCACCAGCACCTGTAACATCGTACTGGATCCCTACATGATCCTGGGGTAGGAAAATTGCCCCTGCCTTATCTGCCCCAGATAAGGACCAAAACCAAATGTCCTTCCCTTTCTCATTATAAATATCTATATACAGCTGTGCTGTATAGCCTTGTCAGACTTGGGGCAGCACCATCTCCCGGCTAGTGGCTGCAGCTTGAGTGTCTGGTGCCTGTTGCCCGACAGGGTCATCTCTTTCCTCTTTCTACCTGCTACATACCAGTCTGCCTTTGATATTTCTGCCCCCCTGGATTCCAGGACAGCCCTGAATTATCATCCCTGATTTGTTCCATTGATGGCTTGCAAACTGCTCTCACGCCTCTCTTCCTAGAGATTGCAGTAGTTTTCCATGACTGCTGGACAGATAACAAAAGAGATGTTAACTGAGATATGTCAACAGAGGTGGTAAATCAGAGATGTTAACAAAGGAATGTACTTGTGAGGTATGTGTGCAAGTTTGAGGGAAGAGAAAGTCGGCATTTTTACGCACACCTTAAAGTTTTGGATTCTTTGATCTTCTGGGTTTACAAGTCCACAAGTAAGTTCCAGATGCATTTTTCAAACACAAACTGCCCTGAGGAAGTTCCTGGATGAACTTTTCACACACACACTGCCTTGAGGCAGTCTAAAGTAGCTGCAGCTGTAGATGTGACAGGCTGCCATGGAAACCAAGTGACCACAGCTGCCTGGAGCAAAACAGTTTACCAGGACAACATTTTACACAGAAAAGTTTGGGTGACGTTCTACACAGAAGGTCAAAGAGCCGGATGTTTAAGATTTGGGTGAGTGATTTAGACACATAGAAAGTTCAGGATGTAACAGCAAACATGCAGGAGAAATGTGTTGTGGAAGGAAAGTAAAAGTGCTACTGAAATGCAGGGAAGTCCTGGCAAGGATTTCCCATTGATTTTAATGAGAAATGAATGTAAAATGAAAAAGAAAGTTTTAAAATGAATGACACTAAAACAAATGGGTTTTTTTCAAAACAGAAGCCAATGGAGAAATGGAAACAAATGAGTTTTCAAAACAAAAACAAGTGGGGAAATGAAAACTAATGAGGTCACTGCTTCACACACCTACCCTTTTCATTCACATCAACAATGCTTTCATGACCCACTACCAATTCATAGCTGTGTTCTGCCAATGCCCTTGTCACCTTATGCTCCCAGCAAGACAGTATACATCTCACTCCACTGTTCACTCCTTTCAGATTGGGGTGGCGAGTACTTATCTGCCTTAGAATTTAGTGACATGGAGATCCAAGACCTGGAACAATGGCAATCAGAGGCATTTAGTAGGGCTGAGACAAGAACAAGTGTTATTGTTCCAAAGGGAAATATCAACATTTCAGGAGTGCTTGTGAGTGTCCATTGGTACTTCATCACTTTGCAGTGATTCCATGCTTTCACCATTTTTATCGCCTCCGTCACTTTTTAGGACTTTTACATCACTTTCTGGGACTTTTATATCACTTTCTGGAATTTACAACAGTTGTATAGCAGTTTTACAGCAGTTCTGTCAATTTACAGCATGTCCCCAGTGCTTAAACAGCAAGTCTTTAGCTCCACAACCCCCAGGGGGGCACACAGGACACTCACAGGGCTTGGGTCCTGCCTGTGGCAGCCCCTTTCAACATATGAAAGTATCGTAAAATTGTGAAAACAGTGGGAAAGCTCACTGGTAAGTTTTCTGTGTCACACAAAATCTCAGTGAATGCCCGCTTCCAACGGAAGCGGTTCTCGCTGAGATTTTTCATTTCAGGTCTAGCCTTTAGTATGTATGTCAGGAGGGTCTGCTTATGAAGGGCAGGGAAATAGCTGTGGTAGTCTAACACTTCATTTTTATTTTCCTATGCCTTGCAGGAGCAGGTGGATGTCACATGAGAGGGATGATATTGATTGTGGGATATCGCCTGGTACACTGGGCAGCCAAGGCAGCCAGGAAAGGCTGTTTTGGAATGCAGCTGGGTTTGAGTGAAAGGATGGAAATACTATGGCTGGGGGAAAGTGGCATGTTGTGGGAGCAGTTCATGTCCACCTTAAATGCATTCACCCTTGGTGCCCCTCCTGAGAGATGAGTTATTAACTTAGGGGAGAATAATTTGCCTAAGACTCAGGCAATTGAGTTAATTTGGATTGTTAAGAGGGAGTTGGCTGAGGTCCTTGTGATGTTCCCCAACATACTTCTGACCAACATGGTCCCACAATGGGTATGTGCAAAAGCTAAGAAAGTGGATAGATTAGGAAAGAGACATCTCCATATGATATAAAGAAAGGAGCAGTGCATGGGCAGGGAAGTGGCCCAGTGCAGGACCTTTCCCAAGGAGTAAGGTGGGAGCAACTATTAAATTCTGCAAGACATGTGCTATCTTGCGAGTATGGGTATTTTCAGAACTTACGAGATCACAGTGAACCATGGTGAATACCCACATGGTGATCGTGGTCCCGTAATGTCTGTTGGGGGGAACGGAAGCTCCCTGCCAGATGTTCACCCCCGTGAATCACGGGAGGAATCACATTCAACATGCAAACGGAGGTCCTGCTCGGCCCATCTCCAATTGCGTTCCCCCCCATGATCAAGGGGACCATCTTGTCTGTCCCCTGACCACAGCCCGGAATCAGCGGTGGGATTCTGGGCCATGGTCACTGCCCAGGGGGGCCAGCGGGCGCTGCGGGCGCATTGGCCACAGTGCCCACCTGTCTCCCGGAGGGCGGACAACTGGGGGAGCATGGGAGGGTGGGGCTGTGTGGCCGCACGTTGAGCCGTGCGGCCCCGCCTCCGCCCCCGATTCCCCACCAGGATCAGCTGGCACGTCTGTTTGACGGCCGTTTTGATCCTGGCGGGGAATCAATGGGTGATTCCGTGACGGGGCCAATACTGGCCCCGTCACGTCTGAAAATACCCTATGTGGCACGTCAGTTGATATAACCCTGGGGGACTCACTAGAGATCCTCATGCAGAGTACATCCCCCACTGCCCAAGTTGGGTGTCTTAGGCCAAGGTGAGGGAGGACCTTTGTGGCTTATTCATATAAGGTTGAACCCAGGCCATACCTCGGGCCTTTGGCTTATTAGGTTATGACCCTGGACCAGTTGTTTTTTTTTGGGGGGGGGCGGGCTGCAGGTTCTCTCCCACCCCCCTTGGTCTTTCTGATGTTTGAATTTACAATAGAGTGTGGCATTCTAAACTTCACATAATGTGTCCTTGGGTGATTTCAGACATTATGGGTTGGCGGTTCACCACAGTGAACCCCCAGGGGGGGTGAACAGCGCAACCACGCGCGGGGGTGGAAAAGCGACTCAAACAGTGGGAATGGGACCACGGCCGGGAACTGGGCCGAACCATCGTGGACCGTGGCAGCACAACAGACGTGCAGCCGAACCCCCGCTGGGCGCAAAACTCCCACAAGGCACCGGGCAGGGGCGGGACACAGACATGGCCGCCTGAGGGAAAACGAAGCCAAAAGGCACACAAGGGAATGCCCACACAAGGGAAACAGGAAGGGAGGGGGGAAGAGGGAGAACAGACTGACAGCCGACACACACAGCACACGCACACACACACACACACACACACAGAGCGGACCTGCAGCGGGACACACTGCATGACCAAACGCCCGGGTACACATACACACACACACACACACACACACACACAAGGGAAAGGTCGGGAAGGGGAGACAGGGGCGCCCGGAACACAGCACGAGGAACAACGGGAGGGACGAGGGGGGGCACCACCAAGGGGAAAGGCACAGGTAGCAGCAACCTCCACCCCCACACCACCCCAGTCCACAGAGGCGACCACACAGCAACAGAGCCAGTCTCGGAGAGTGGGGCAGGACCCCTGGAACAAGGCATGATGGGGGCCCGCAATGCACAGCGGGCCCAGTGGAGAGGGTCCAGGAGGAGGAGGAGGAAGGGGGCCCCACAGTCACAGTGGGGCGGATGGAGGTCAGCCGGGTCTGGTGAAGCCCCTCTGCAGGTCCAGCGGCACTCCGACACCCCCCCACACCCAGGGAAGGAACACGGTCCAGTCCGGGGGGGGCCTACCCCCAGGTCGTGCAAGCACCCGGGGGTTGGGGTGGTGCAGTCGGTGCCAGGGCCAGTGGGAGAGGACCGCTAGCTGCACACGGGCGGGGCAGGAGGCCACACGGAGCGCCCCACCCAGCCACCGGGATGGGCAACCGGGGTGGGGGGGCCAGAAGGGGCCCAGGGCCACAGGCAGGCGCAGCAGCGAACCACGAAGCAGGCAGGAGCACACCGAGGCGGAGTCACCAGGGCGGGAGCAGGCAGCGGGGACCAGGGGCCCCCCTGGACCAGGGCGGGATCCCACATGGGGGAAACACACCGAGGGGGCAGGGAGGTGATGCAGCTGTCACAGGCCGCCGCTGGCGCCCCAGAGGCCCCAGGTGCCCAGCCCGGTGAACCAGGTGGGGCCAGTGCAGCATGCCCCGGCGGTACCCCTGCAAGGACATGTAGTAGGTGATCAGGTAGTAGGCCTCGAAGGGATCGGGCATGGTGAGAGCCAGCTGGACGTCCACACGGGCCCAAACCGCCAACAGGGACGACATCTCCACCGCAGAAGGCTCCGGCACACAGCAGGCAGCAGAAGGGGGCCACGGAAGGTGCCCCAGCTCCAGAAGGCATTGGTACACCGCCCCACGGGTGCGCTGGTACCCACGGGCCCC
>QEPC01001768.1:1730517-1754553 GCA_003113815.1 Sphenodon punctatus
GCTCCATCCCGCCACGCTTGCTTGCTGCTGATTTCGCTTTAAATCTCCCTCCGGTGTTTGTGTTGTTGCTGGTTGCCCGGCAGCGATGCTGCGTGCCTTGTCCCCGGCTGGGGCTCGTTTCGTTTGGTTCCGCCCGGGGATTGGCATCCAGACGTTACTTTTCCTTGGTTCCCGGTGGGGGTCCGTTTGACCACGCTTCCCGGGACCTTCCCCCGGCTAGCCCGGGAAGCGTGGTTGAAATTTACCCCATGTGGGTATTGAGCGTGATGAACATCTGGCGCGCGCCGTACAGACGTTCAGGGCCCTTTGGCCCCACCACAGGGTTGAGCGTGGTTCACTGTGGTTGAGCGTGATCTCGTAACGTCTAAAAATACCCCTTGTCGCCTTCCTGATGCAGGGACGAATCTTTTTTTGGGGGGGAGGGGGGGGGCTTCAAATTTTGTTGTATGCAAATGTTGACTCAGAAACCTGGACTAAGTTTATTTATTTATTAATATTAAATATTTATTAATATTAAATACCCACATGTTCAGGTCACAATTGTGTACTTGATGGGTTACCCAGGTATTAGTCAGATATCCCCCCCAAAATCAAGAACTTTCAATTCCCATTTTTTAATTTACCAGCTCCCAATCAGTATATTGTTATACCAATAGTGGGTCAGAAAACTAAAAAATCAGCACAATATTTTTTTTATTTTTTTTTTAAGAGTGAACAGAAGTAGTTTTTCCAGGACCAGAAGCTGACTTTCTGGGATCAGAAGTCAATTTTCCAGTAGTGAAAATCAATAAAAAGGCCTTGGAAGTCATTAAATGGGGAAAAAAACAATTTCTATTTTTTTTAATAAATGGGACCGGAAGTAGTGTTCCAGGAGTGGGACCGGAAGTAGTGTTCCAGGAGTCGGACCGGAAGTAGTGTTCCAGGAGTGGAAGTTGTCTTTCTGGGACTGAAAGTTGGTTTTCTGAGATGGAAAACCAATAAATGGGTGTCAGAAATCAGTATATTGACATAAAAGTTAAGAAATCAGTACCAGAAGTCAACATTCCAGGACATCGAATACCTGAACTGGGTCACAATCAGGTACTGATAGGTACCTGATGCTTGTAGGTACCTGATGCTTGTCAGGTTGATTTGGGTACCAGAAATTTGACAGGTTCCCTGTTTTTGTGGTGTGGCAGGGAAGGCTCTCTTAGCTTGAGTAACCTGAGTACTTGGGGAATCAGCTACCCTCACCACAACACTATGTTCCCAGTAGCTGTTAGCAGACTGCTAGCCTGACTGGCTCTGAAAGAGCTCACTTTAAATTTAAGAATGGGTCTCCTCTTTGGCCCTTTTAGCCTCCCTCTGAAAAACCTCCAAACTAGGGCTTCTCCTAGCTCTATAGTTAGGTCCCACGTTATAACATAAATTACAGGTTTCTATGGCCTTTGAAAATATAATAAATCTGACCTTCTCTGAAGCTCAGTCTCTCCTCTGCCATCTCCAGCTCTGTGAGAAGTTAATCTTCCAGGCCCAATTCAAGGTATTAGCTTTGACCTTTAAAGGCCTAAATGGCATGGGACCCACCTATCTGCAGGATCACCTCACCCTCCAGATTCTGGATCAGCCTCTGCAGTTGGCGGGGGTGCCCTCCTTAAGGTTCCCCGGGCTTCCTGAGTGTTGACCATGAGGAGGGCATTCTCTCGGTGGCCAGTCCACAGCTGTGGAACTCCCTCTCATTGGAGGTCTGCCTGGCCATAGACCTCCCCTCCTTTTGTAGACAGTGTAAGACCTGGCTGTTCTGCCAGGCCTTTTCTGAGGGAGACGGGATGGGTGGGTTGGGGTGGGTGTTTTATTGTGGGATTATTTTAATGTGGAGTTAATGTTATAATTTTATATGTTTTAAAATGTTAGCCACCCCAAGCTGCTTATGCAGGAGGGGGTGGCATATAAATGCAAGAATGAATGAATGAATGAATGAATGAATAAGTTGAACGGGCTTTTTTTTCTCCCTATAGCTGGGCAGTCTCCCAGGCTCTGCCCTGCAGCTTGGCTTTCTCTCAGCCTCCAACTGCTAAGTGCTTAACTGCACTGCATGGAGCCACTGCTCCATTCTCTGGCTTGCTCCAGATTGATTCTGCCTCTCATAGTGCCTCTGCCTCCCTCTCAACGGAGAGCTACCATGCTTTTGTAGCCAGCTGCAGCTCATTGGTTGGTTGCATGCTGGTTTCTTTGGCCAAGCCTTAAAAGGCCAGTGTCCAGGACTCCCTCTGGCAGGGAGTTAACCCCTTCATAGCCTGCTCCCTGCTACATGTAGGTACCCTGTCTTTCAGTTCTATCCAGGAGTCATCCTGATTCCTGGATATGTGCTCAAATTCCAATGCCTTTCCAACTGGTCATCCTGGTCGAGCCTCTCCCTGCATGGCATATACACAGATCTGACCCACCCACCCCAAAACAGTTTCTCAGAATGTCCATATTTCTCTCAAGAAGCCACCAGATGCCAAAATGAACTGACTCAATAAGCAAGATAAAATCTCTGACATTTGGAAACTGAGGAAACTGCAAAAGAATATTACCATTTTCATGACCAAGTGATTAAGGTAGGCCCCTGAGGCTATGAAATAATAGAGCATATTTATTTCAGCAAGCTAAACTGCATGACCAGCCAGTCAAATCGAATCAGGTATAACAAACTAGGAGGGGGGAATCTGGTGATGTTGGCATGCTCTGCAACTGAGTTAGCAGTAGGTAAGAAAAGGCAGAAGCTTGAAGACACCCTGACAATAACCTTCACAGAAGCTGCTGTTTCCCCTATTCCCCCCTCGTTGAACACATGCCATCTGTACTTCTGAACAAGACCCTGAAATCCTTCTCAACATTTCTCTTGCAGCAGGGGGGTGTTTGATCAGCCGTACCCACCGCTGGCTCTGTCTGCAATAATCACACTCGCTCTGGGCCAGAAGCTGCTCAGGCTATGTCAAATGCATCAATCATAAGAAAAATCCTAATGCAAAAATAACAGTGTCTGTGAATGGAGAGCGCTCTGGGGTCCATTAGTGCCTCCCTGATCAAAGGCGTTGGGATATCTAAGTAAGCAAACCCTCATTCTAAAAGGAAATAGTTTCTTTAGGATGATGTTATAGCTTAAAGGGGATATAAAAGATTAATGTTCCCAACAACCTCCTTGTGTCACACACCTTTACTCCCTTGCTCCTCTACCCTCACACCTCGCCTCGTAAACCCTTTTCACATGATATGATCCCACCCATCTCCACGCAGTTTCAGTGCGTGGAGATAGGTGGGCCCTTTTCACACAGACACTCTAACACTGATAAAATGGGTGTTACATTTTATTACATGTTGCTGGGCACCTGCAGCCCTGCAACATGTATAATAAAATATAACACCCATTTTATCAGTGTTACAATGTCTGTGTGAAAAGGGCCATGGAGACGTCCATGTGAATGCTGCGGGGGATGACTGAGTGCACTTCCACACTACATCCACCTCCACCCACCACCCACCCATGGAGCAATGGGATTCCAACGCTTGACACTCCATGGATGGAGGTGGGTGGAGATGGGTGTGTGTCTGTGGGAACGGGCACACACCCACCTCTACCCACTGTGGCCATACACCCATCCCCACTGACCCACCGTGGTCTGTTTAAAAAGGGCCAAAGAAGCAAAAAAGGAGCAAGCAATAAAGCAATCAAGAGGATGAGAGCAAGATGTAGTGGGAAACATTCTCCTATATTTTATTACTTGGACAAAGGTTTTCTTTTAGGTGTGTTGAACTGAAGGCAGCTGTTATTTCTATTGAAGAGCTCTTCCATTGAAGAGCTATTGAAAAGCTCATTGTCTCTTCTTCTCCCCTTCAGGTATTTACACCAGGGCTGGAGCCCTTGGGCACCAGCCGAAGGGCAACACGAAAGGGTGTTGACCATTGCTGGGGCCGTTGGCGAGGGTGTGGTGGATGTAGCCACGCCTGTTGCTGTCTGTTGCTTTGGCAGCCCTTCAGGTAGGAGGACATTGGTGCTGGAGTTGGGAAGGGCTTTAGAAGATCTGTAGAGGGCCTTGGGGTGTCCGCTGATGCCACTGATGAAAAGATGAAAAAAGCAGGACTGTGCAGCAAGGAGAGGCCAACAGCAGTCGGCAGACTGGCTGCACCGTAAAGGGGAACATATTCTGTCCCCCCCTCTCTCCCCAACAACAGACCTGATGGCGGACGGTGGCAGTGGCCGTGGAGAGAGCAGCAGGATGAGGCCGGGTCCCACTAGGACTAAGAGGACCAGGTGTCCAGGGGAGGGGAGAACGACCAAGCAGAAGGGAAACATCTCAAGGCGGAGATGAGGCCCTGGATGTCCCTTCCAAAACTATGGTTCTAAGGCTCAAAGTGGGAACATCCATGGAGCATCAATTGCCTGTGTTCTGGGTCTAGTGGGTGCTGAGATGGTTAGAGACAGCGGCAGAAATGAACAGGCTGGTGGTGATGAGATCGGTGGTAGTGGGCCCCGGAGAAGTTTGCTGAGTCAGGGGAGGAAATTGGTGATGGACTTGGGGGTTGGTTGTGCTTAACCCCCCTTTTTCGGAGATGATGTGGCGGGGGGGCATGGGACTCAACACCCCGTTGCAAGACTTGGTACTTGGGTAATTTGGACAGACGGGGAGGGATATGTGTTTTTGTTTATGAGTGGGCTCTCCCCCCTGGTGAGAGCAGAGGGGTTGAGGTGGAGAAGGGACCTCCCCCTGGTGGCAGCAGGATGGAGGTGTCAAGTGGTAGGGCAGGGTCTCTGATATTGCCTGCGTTGATTTTTTATCAGAGGACTGTTGGATTGAAGGATGATATATTAGCTGTTGTTTGGAGGGTTGTATTCTACTGTACATTTATATAGGGTTGATGTTTTGGGGGGTGGTCGTGTTGAAATTGTAATTATTTTATGCTGCTTTATTATGCTTATTATTTATTTTTATGTATTATGATAACTATATGTAAGCCACCTCGCATCATTCTCGAATGAGAGAGTGCGGGATATAAGTTAAAAATGAAATGAAATGAAATGTTATTTCATGTCAACACAGAGAGATGGGACCCACTGGAAACTTCCGGATCAGAGGTGTAGTTCGATCGGAATGGACCCTAGTGCAGAAGACGGAATGGGCCTCCCTCTCCTCTCTCCCAGCAGCAGGGGACACAGCTGCACCAGGGAGAATGGATCCCTATGCCATTTCCCATCTCATAGGTCCTTGCCTGATATAGCTGTACCACCTCTCCCTGTTATATCTATGTCCTTATCTAGAAGGGCAAAAGTACCCATTTCTTCTCTAGCTGGAAATGAGTTTTCAGATGTCTCTCTATCAAGGGGAGTCAGGTGGTCCCTGTGGGCAGAAGGGAAGTGGGAAATTTCAAGAAAAGACATAAGAACTGCCATATGGGGTCAGGCCAATGGTCCATTTAGTTAGTATTCTCTCTTTGATGTGCCACTTCTTTGGGATTCCATGGAGGAACTAGGAAAAATTGCATGAAATACAGATTTTGTGTTTCTACAGAGAGGCCGCTTGGCTTAATTTGCAGTGTCACTGCTTTAAATTATTGGGGCTGCACCCCCAAAGTTCTCTAAAGTCTTCAAGGCAGGAATTCCCCAATCTTCTGCATTAAGTATTCAGGTGTTATGGCAGTGGTTCTCCAAATGTTTGACTGTGTGTCATTTCAGAGAAATTAAAGCATTTTTGCTTTAAATAATAATAATAATAATAATAATAATAATAATAATAATAATAAAAATTAATCAAATTAATTTATTACATTTATTACATAATTAAAATTTATTAAATTAAATTATAAAAAAATTAAAAAATAGAGGCTGTCAAAACCATTTAAAAAAATAGTATAGAAAGGAAAATCTGGTGCTTTTTTTAATCCTCTCTCATAAAGGGTCATTCAGTGACACTGAATATCAAAACACTTTAGACTGGTAAGAGAAAATACAGGTTTACAGATGAAGATGTAGGATTATATAAAGATAGAATTAACCTGTGGAACGCATTGCCATGTTATTACTGAGGTCAAGATCTTAATATATGAATGTTTCAAAAAATCTTTGCTACCATATAACACAATAGCACATTCAAATGAACTCTGGTGAACTCCTGATGCCACTAGTGTCCCCATCTTTCCTTGGTAAAGCAAAGTTCTCCCAATCTCATTTTGGGAATGGCTATTTCTGCCAGTGGGTGATAGCATTACCCTTTGTGATTTATTAAGTTTATTTAGTGCTAGGACTTTACACAGCTAAATAATTAGGCAAAGAGAGGGATGAAGATCAAATGTCTAAATAAGGTTAATACTGCTGCTTTGCTGCTCATTGTCCTGCATGTCATGGCAGCATTAATGATCAATTAAAAATCTAAGCAATGCGAGAACTCTGAACCACAGAGACCTTCCTCATGTATCATTTATCCATTTCATATTTAGCATCTGCACCCTCCCTCTGTGATTCTCCTTTTAATAGCAGATGAATGCTCTTAGAGCTAAGTGTATTTGGATGAAGAAAATGCATATGGATGTAAAGGTACTAAAGGGACTAATAGCACTGACTAGAACCAGCCAATGTTCACTCAGCTACAGGGCAACTTCCCCCTCAGATCTTTAGCAACATAGCTCAGTTTTGAATAGGGATGTGAGAAAGAACAGCAGTTCAGATGTTCAGCCATTTGGTCTGAAGACTTAGTTTGGTCCCTGTAGCAAAATGCCCCTGTTTCCATACCAGAGTCCCCTAGACAAACACTCGGTTACACCCTAGCAACCCCCCACCCCCCAGGGCCTGGACAAATGCAAGGTCACAGGACGAGTCTTCTGGGCATGCTCCACAAGCCAAGGACAGTAATCAATATCTCAAGGTGAACGCCATGTTGTCTCCTTTAGGTGACATCAGAGGTCAGAGGGTTCAGACAGTTCACCTGGATTGGAGAAAGATCTGAAACTCTATTTTAAGTTTGCTTCCCTCTTTATCCAAAGCCTTTTACCTTAGCCTTGTTGCCAAACCTGTTTCTCTGCTTTTGGCCAATAAAGTATCTCATTTGTCTTATAAAACGGGCGTATCTCTGCCTGAGTGAAAAGACCAGTGGCTGGAAAGAAAAAGCCTCTGGTACCTTCAAAGGTTAGAAGGATTTGTACCCACAAAGGGGAGTCCTGACAAGACACATAGGTTCCAGCAGACCTGCCTATAGAGAGCAACTCTAAGGTGACTGACCTCTAGGGTGACTGACCTCAGCAAGAGGGGTACCGAGGGAGCTGTGGGTGAAAAGCCAGAGCTGTGTTGGGGGTTCATATATCTGGGAAAGTGTGAATCCCTCTAGTTTCCTGGTTCCTTGTGATGGCAGTGATTTTTAGATGTAACCCAGTAAGGCAGGTGGCTTCACTGTATAGCACCCCCTACAGTATTTTGTAACAGTCCCATGGAGTTCAGACACCCCCCCACCCCGCCAGGAATGTTCAAAAAGTTCGGCCACAGCAGAGGCTTGGGGCACTCCAGGGGTGCCCGTGTAGGCATGGCAGGCTCTCAGAGACACAGCAGCAGCAGCAGCAGAGACTGGGAAAGTTTGGAGCTTTGCACCCTGGGTTGCCTGGGCAGGCAGGCTCAGTGCTTAGCCCCTGGGGGTGCACATGGCACCATGGCTGGCCCTCTGAGACCCAGAGGCAGCAGCAGCAGCAGCACAGGTTGGGAAGGCTTGGGGCTTGGTGGCTGGCCTGGAACCCCTACTTGGTGGAGCATTTCAGGCTGCCAGGCATTGGTGGATCAGCAGACATTGGATTGCCTGACCACAGACCTTGGACCTTGGACCACAGACCACAGACCTCCCATGGCACAGGAGAGGCAGCAGAAGCGGACATTGGATTGCAAGGGCACAGAACCCACGGCACAGCAGAGGCAGCATTGGCAGAAGCAGCAGACATTGGATTTATTTATTTATTTATTTATTTATTTATTTTTATTTGGTACATTTTTACCCCACCCCTCCTGCAAACAGCTTGGGGTGGATTGCATGGGCACAGAACCCATAGCACAGCAGAGGCAGCATTGGCAGCAGCAGCCGACATTGGATTGCCCGGGCACAGGATCCATGGCACAGACAGCAGAGGCAGCATTGATGGCAGCAGCAGACATTGGATTGCCCGGGCACAGGACCCATGGCACAGACAGCAGAGGCAGAATTGGCAGCAGCAGCAGACATTGGAGTGCCTGGCCACAGAACCCATAGCACAGAAAGCAGAGGCAACATTGGCAGCAGCGGCAGACATTGCATTGCCCAGGCACAGAACCCATGGCACAGACAGCAGAGGCAGCATTGGCAGCAGCAGCAGACATTGGATTGCCCAGGCATAGAACCCATGGCACAGACAGCAGAGGCAGCATTTGAAGCAGCATCAGACATTGGATTGTCCAGGCACAGAGCACATGACACAGACAACAGAGGCAGAATTTGAGGCAGCAGAAGACATTGGATTGCCTGGGCACAGTACCCATGGTACAGCAGAGACAGCATTGGCAGCAGAAGCAGCAGGCATTGGATTGCCCAGGCACAGAACCCATGGCACAGAAGAGGTGGCAGCAGCAGCAGCATAGATTGGATGGCCAGGGTACAGAACCTGTGCCACTGCAGAGTTGGAATCAGCAGTAGCAGACATTGGATTGCCCGTGCACAGGACCCATGGCACAGACAGCAGAGGGAGCATTGGCAGCAGCAGCAGACATTGGATTGCCCAGGCACAGTACCCATGGCACAGCAGAGGTGGCATAGGCAGCAGCAGCATATATTGGGTGACTAGGGCACAGAGTCTGTGGCACAGCAGAGACGACAGTAGCAGGATTTGAATGTGAGCAGCACCCATGAAGTCAGGATGGTAGAATTTACAAGAGAAGAGCTCCCATATAGCAGTAGATGGCAGCAGCAGTATTGTGTGGGCACATTTAGATTTGCCAGGGCAGAGCACCCATGAACCAGCAGACAGAAGCAGCAGGATTACTAGGCCAGTGAGGCATATCACCAAGGGTTTCCAGGGCAGGCAGACAGCCACCTTGGCATGAGAAGCAGGCATACTGGGGCAGGGTTTCAACTTTGCCCACAGGGAAGACAGACAGGCACTTTGGCATGAGCAGAAGGGAAACTGAGGCGGGTTCGAGCTTGGCAACCATGGTGGGCAGACAGGCAGCATGTCATGAGTGAGCATCAGAAGACAGACTGAAGCAGGCTTTGATTTTGTCAACCTGGGTGGGCGGGCAGGCAGACAGGCAGAGTGGCATGAGCATCGGGGAAACTGAGGCGGGTTCGAGCTTGGCAACCATGGTGGGCAGACAGGCAGCATGTCATGAGTGAGCATCAGAAGACAGACTGAAGCAGGCTTTGATTTTGGCAACCTGGGTGGGCGGGCAGGCAGACAGGCAGAGTGGCATGAGCATCGGAAGGCTCGCTGAGGCAGGCTTTGATCTTGGCAACCTGGGGTGGGTGGGCAGACAGACAGCGTGGAATGAGCATTGGAAGGCAGGCTGAAGCAGGCTTTGATCTTGGCCACCTGGATGGGCAGAAAGACAGACAGGCAGTGTGGCATGCACATAGGAAGGCAAGCTGAGGCAGGGTTTGATCTTGGCAACCTGGGGGCGGCGGGCAGACAGGCAGCATGGCATGATCATTGGAAGGCTGGTTGAGGCAGGATTTAATCTTGGGAACCTGGGCGGGNCTGAGGCGGGTTCGAGCTTGGCAACCATGGTGGGCAGACAGGCAGCATGTCATGAGTGAGCATCAGAAGACAGACTGAAGCAGGCTTTGATTTTGGCAACCTGGGTGGGCGGGCAGGCAGACAGGCAGAGTGGCATGAGCATCGGAAGGCTCGCTGAGGCAGGCTTTGATCTTGGCAACCTGGGGTGGGTGGGCAGACAGACAGCGTGGAATGAGCATTGGAAGGCAGGCTGAAGCAGGCTTTGATCTTGGCCACCTGGATGGGCAGAAAGACAGACAGGCAGTGTGGCATGCACATAGGAAGGCAAGCTGAGGCAGGGTTTGATCTTGGCAACCTGGGGGCGGCGGGCAGACAGGCAGCATGGCATGATCATTGGAAGGCTGGTTGAGGCAGGATTTAATCTTGGGAACCTGGGCGGGCAGGCAAACAGGCAGCGTGGCATGAGAATCAGTAGGGAAGGCAGGCTGGGACCTTGGCAAGGCACTCAGAAAGGCTGGTGAAGACTGTGCAGTGAGAGAGAGAGAGCCAGTCAGATAGGAAGGCCGAGATAATGTAGCCAGAGGCCGACTGGCAAGCTTGCAGCTTCCAAATGCCAACTGGCATCATGAGGTCAGTCAGACAGGCTGTCCAAGGCCGTCTAGTGAGAGAGAGAGGCAGTGTGGGCACCGGGCATTGGGAGGGAGGGACAGCTCTTCAGCAGTAGCAGCCAAGATTGAGGAGGAGTCTCGTCCCAAGACTGCCTCTGGCATGGGATGGCATGTGCCACTGCACCATCAATCCATGTTGAGGGGCAGCTCAGGGAATCCCAGCAGTGGAAGGTTCACTTTAAGGAACAACAACTATTCCACCAACTTGACCCCCAGTCTCAGGCGGTGCGGCGAGCAAATATCCCCAGCCATGGAGTACACCCGCTCAAGGGGGACACTTGTTGGTGGGCATGACAACAGACCCTTGGCCACTTTGGATATGACCGGCCACACGTTGGTCTTGCTAGCCCAGTAGACCAAGGGATCGCTGCTGGGATTGATGCTCAGCTCCTCCTCCAGGTAGGTCTCCACTGCTGCTGACGTGCTGTCATACTCCCTCGTGTAGTTCTGCTTGGGCACCACCTCCACCACTTCTCTCAGCCATGCTGCCTGTGCTGTGCTTTGCTGTGCACGGGCCCATGCTCCCTAGAGTGGCCTGCACATACGTGCTGCTGCTGCTGGAAATAGGGGTGCTGCTGCTGCTACTGCTAGGGCTGGGAGCAAGGATAGACCCCCACTCGCTGAAAGGGGTGGCTGCTCCAACTCCCACCATCCCCACAGGCATCCTGCTGCTGCGCACTCTCCAGAGCCCGCTCTGCCTGCCAGACCCTCTCCACCATCTCACCCTTCCAGTGCCCATAGAGCACTGTCTGGCATGCTATGCTGCCTTTCAGCCTGGGGTCCATCATGGTTGCTAAAACATATTCCTCCCGCTGCAGGAGCTCATTGAACAGTGCCTTCAGCCCTGCCTTCAGCTGCTGCACCAGGTCAACCGCCTCATCCGCCAGCTTCCTGCCCCGAGGGCCACAATCCCACCCCTGGAGAATTTCCTCCTGCCTCCTAAGGAGACTCTGGACCAGAGAGGTTACCTGACTAATGGTGGCCGTGGAGGAGCTGATGGTCTCCATCATGGCCAGGAACGGTCTGAGCATGAAGACCGTGTGAGCCAGGATCTCCCAATCTGCCCCATTGTACCCTGGAGGTGCCCCGCTGTCCATCACCAGTTGAACCTGATGCAAGGCGACTTTCTGCTAGAGAAGCTGCTTGAGCATCAGGAACGTAGAATTCCACCTAATGAGCACATCTCGCACCAGCTGGTGCACTGGGGAGCCTTACTCTGCCTGCTTCGCCCGGAGGAGGTCGCTGCCCTTCACGCTCTGGTTAAAGAAACCAGCCAGCTTCCTCCTCCACTTGATCAGGGAGCTAAGGGTGCCAGCCCCAATCCCCTTCTCCCCCAAGCCCAGAGCATCCCTGACCACCAGGTGAAGGGTGTGTGTGGCACAAGGGATACCGGTGAAGCCCCCCTTGCGGACTGCCCTCAATATGTTGGTCGTGTTGTGCGTCACCATGCACACCTTGGTGAACAGTGCACCTGGTGAGAACCACTCCCTCATTGGTGGCCTTGGAGGAACATCCGGCCCTGAAGCACCTGTAGCCTGAGCAGAGACAGCCGCAGTCTCTTGGACTGCAGGCCTTCCAGTGTCCTGCATCGCAGTGGAGGACGCTGGCAGGAGGCACAGCTGAACCACACCCCTAGTGCAGCTGCTGGAACCTCTGAAGCCTGCCTGACAAAATCAGGCCTGTGCAGTTTGGGGCATGGTGATGGGCTCGGGCTGCTACTGATGCCTGCCACTCTGCTGGCACATCCCCTGCAATGTATCCAATTGTCTGCCTTACGGGCAGCAGACCAGCCTCTCATGCTTCCCTTCTCCATTTTTCCTTTCCACATTATGCAGAGGAAGATTTTATTTATTTATTTATTTATTTATTTATTTATTCAGAATTTGAATATTATATATATATCTACTACACTAACTCTAACTGTTATTAACTATTCTAAAACCTATGGAACTAAATGGAATATTATCTAATATCTACAAAGGCCTAGTCCTACAAACACACTATAAAATATTAAAACTGTATCACTACACACTATATCTATCTCTATAACTAAGCAAACTCCTACATCTATCTATCTATCTATCTATCTATCTATCTATCTATNCACACACACACACACACACACACACGCACGCAGATGGGGGGGTGGGGAAACACAAACAGCTCAGAACAAACAACACAGGGAGGGGTACAAAACTGAAATGAAACCTAAATCAATTTAATTCTACTCTAAATAAATAAAAAAACAGGGGAAGGGAATCAGGGTTGGAATATATACAGAGAGGAGGGAAGAATTCATTGGAGAGGAAGGAGAGAGAACACAGGGAGGGGTAAAAAATAAAAATAACACCTAAATCTATCTAATCTAATCTAAATAAATGAAACTATGGAGGTAAATGTGGGGAAATGCGTGAAATAGGAGGAGGATGGCAATGAATTGGGAGGAACACAAACTGTTGGGAGAGGGATAGTTCTGAAAACGCCTGCTGACAGGATCAGTGGCTAGCTCAGAAGGAGTTGGAAGGGGGGAGGGCAATGACTTTTGATACTTGCTGTACCCGCCTTACCACAAGTCCCATTGGCTCTGTGCAGCCTAGCCCGTGGCCAATCGCAGACTGAGAAGCCAGTGGTCTGAGGAAAAGAGGAATGGTGATTGGGCAGGCTGGCTGCTAGTCTAAGCTTCTCTCCACCCCTGGGGCCAGGAAGTCTGCTTCTCAGTTTCCCTCCCTCCTCCGGGCCTGCCAGCCAGTTTTTTTCCTGCCCGAACTCATCCGAACACAGCCAAACTCTTCGGGCTTCGGGCATTCAGTTTGGTCATTCAGTTCGGCCGTCTGAACTGTCTGAGTTCGGGCTGAACTCCAAATATGCGAACCACGTTCACACATCCCTAGTTTTTAATTTACTTCATTCTTCTACACAGTCCTGCCAATGGACCTTAACTACAACTTCGTGCACCATCTTCCTACTTCAGACAGGACCTGTACTGCCACTGTGCCATACTGCTAAAGCAACCCCCCGCCCCAAGTGTATTTCTGATTATCAGTAATAAAACTGGTTGTGTCAGTTTGTTGTAAGAGAGAGAGCGCTTTCCTCTGGTACTGTGGGATTTATTTAAGGGTGATGAATCTAGCAACATCAGCATGAAAGTCCATGCCAGTCATTGTTAAGGAAGGGTAAACCAGACTGGATAAAATGAGAACAGACTCAAACCTGTCGCCTTAACTTAATCTGAATTTGAACCAAGCCTCATTTGAGTTTGAGCAAGATTTAAGATCACTTCAGTATTTGTTTGTAGTAAGGATTTACAAAAGATGAATCTTAGTTGAGAGTCACTTTCTTCACAGACATCTGAATGGATGGGAGCTAATATAATGTGTTGGCCACATTGGTTCCAAATAGGCAAATGACAAGAGACGGAGTAGCAAAGATGATACCATTTATTGGACTAACTTCTCTTTGTGAAGTAGTATCTCAGCTTTAGTGTCCTGTTACCTGTTAGATTAATTTGGTGTCCAAAACAGTCATCTTCCACAGGATGTAACGTGATTAGGCACTGAGGCAGAGTATTTCACTCTTGGATAACAGAAAGGCTTGTCTGAAAGCCTCATCCCTCCTGTTACCTGTGAGTCCCTGGAGAACTAGCAATGTTTAAATAGAACACCTTCTCTTATGCTGCCTTGAAATTGCAGTCTTTGCTTTTCCTTCACTTACATGGACCTCAATGAAATGGAAACCTAGCTCAAGGAGTTCACCACAGCTAGTCACTGGATTAGAAAGTGGACTATAGGGCTTGACTGAAAACGGCTGTGATGGTTTTAAGAAGCTGTGGGAGTTTTCTTTTACTCCTCCCTTTAATTTCCTGGTTTGGACTTGGCACAAGAAAGGCGCTTCACACTTTCAGATCTGGTGACATCACACACACACACACACACACACACACACATGTCACTTTCTTTGTAAAATGAAATGCTCCTTTCCATTTAACTCCTTCACGAACAGCAGCCCCAGAGCGGCTGTTGCCCTCATCAAGACAAAATTCAGAAGCCAATTAAGCTTGATTTCAGATTGCTGTTCTAAAACTGGGAACTTTTCTTTTTTTTTTCTTTTTATATAACTTTTATTTATGCAAAATTAGAGTACAATAAAAACCAACCAGAAGTAATCTTTCCACAAAATTAAGCCATTTTTACATTCCCTGGTCAAATGCTTACAGCGAAACATCATTCTTACCTTATGAACTAAACAATATGAAAAAGAAAGCAAAGGTTACCCATTAACATCCTAGAGGTATGCCATTATTACAGACTAAAATACAGTTCTCCCTTAATACTGGGAACTTTTCATATCACTGCATCTCTTAATTTTCTAAGGAGCGTAATTTATTAATATTGAACAAGTCTAGTCAGAATAGAATATGCTATTATTTTATACCTCTCACTCATTTGTACATGTATTCTGTACTACTTGTTCCACTAGTACAATTCTCATCCCTCAAGAGCTCCTCTTGGTGATTCTCCAGTTCCTAAAATAGGAGCAACCCTATACTTGAAAGGATTTGTTCATTTTAGCTATATTATAGCAGTGTAACAATCCTTTGCACGCACGCATGCACACACGCACGCACTGTTTTCCATCAAGCATCTCGAAACATTTGAAGATAAATACTATTCCTATTTTAGAATTAAGAACCTGTCTGTACAAGCCACTTCAATATATATCATATGCTGTGGCCCGTTCAGTGCATTTTCCTCCTTGGCAGCAATGAGGTAAAACACGGTGAACACAGGTCCCTGATTATGTGAACTGAAGGAGAGCAGGTGGGTGGGTTGTATGAGCCTTGTCTACATCCACCGTATATTATGTCCTGCCAATGTGTCACTGAAAGAGAGGGCTGCATTGTACTGTGGAGGTCCCTTGCTGGACTGGACCTGGCAAGGCCTTCTGAGGGGCTTACAACTATCAGCATAGACACCTGGGCAGAAATCATCCCTCCTACAGGTGTAGTCAGCACATTCTTGTTTCCCAGTGATCTTAGAATACTTAGTACATGCCAGGAGTTTCAGTCACTTCTGTGCAAGGCAACTGTACAATCAATTAATTCTCCTATCTTTCTGTCTCGGTCTCTGCAAATTAAGGGTAAGGTTTACTGAGGAGAAGCAGGCCACTATCAAAAGTAAGATTCAAGCCATAAACTCATTTCTCCAGAGAGGACAGCAACCTGAACACAGAGCCTTAGATCAGTCCCTCAAAGTGCGGTCTGTGGACACCTGCACATCCGCCAGGCCCAAGGGTTGTGCGGAGGTCTGTCCTTTGAGGCAGATTCTGTCTAAAACGGATTTCACAATGCCAGCCCCAAATTATCTTTTTTTGTGGGGTGGGGGTTGGAATCCTACTTGGTGACAAACTTGTATATCTCCCAGCATCTATCATCAGGAGCTTCAATGTTGTCTGGAGAAAGGAATCCACAAAACCTCATTTATGTTCCATTGGATGTCCATTTCTGCTATTTCTGGTTGGATGGGGTTTTTTGTGTTTTTTTTCCAGTTCTGTTAAGTTGCTGAAAATTATATCAGTGAAATACTGAAATGACTGAACCACCAAAATCACAAACTGAAAAACCTGAAATGTAATTTTCCAAAACCAGATATGTGAGTACCTGTGTTAGCCAGAGATATTATTTGGGTACTCAAAGTACTACCCGAAAATGCAAATAATATCCACAAATAAATCCCACACTTTTCAGTTCTAGAAAATACCATTTTTTCAACCTTTTCATTTCAGCTCTGTTTGACTCAATTGTGCTTTAGGCTCCAGTCCTCAAAGCACTCCACCAATGTCATCCCAATTCACTTCAGTAGGGTTCCCAACGGAAACATGGCTGAAATTAGGTTGCTAGGGCTGAAACTCGATTTTGACTTTTTCTGTGTTATCACCGAGAATTGTGATTCTCGTCTTGTTTTAAACGAAAAACAATAACTGAGAAAATTGGTGTCTTTTGACAATTCTTGGTAGAGAATCTTTTCTCGACTTACCATTTACGAGATTGTTGTTTACCGTTAGATTGCCGGTTACTGAGTTACCGTTTACTGGGTTGCTGGTTACCATTTACCATTGTTGTTTACCAGGTTGCCTGTGAGCCAAATCCAATAACCAATAAACACAGTAACCAATAGACATGGTAACCAATAAACTGATAACTGATAAATGCAGTAACCAATAAACCAATAACTAATAAACACAGTAAATGGCAAATCACAGTAACTGGTAAACATGGCACACAGTAAATCACAATTCCAGTACAACCAATAAATAGCAAAAATCCACAGTAAATTGCAGTAACTGATAAATCGAGTTTTGCCTGCGATCTTGATTGGGGTTCGAAAAAGCTGCAAAATCTCAGCAGTAAGTGTCGATTCTCATGAAATTATCATGAGAATCAATTTAATTCTCATTTCAGCACTGGTTGCCGGACAGGAAGGAATGGACTGAAGGATTTCAATATTGCTGCATATGATTCTCTCTTAACGGAGTGGATGCCTTGCAAATTGTGCATTTAGTTAATCTGTCTCAACATTATTAAATTATAGAATTAAATTATGCTGGAGAAATGGAAAGTGGATAGTCATGCAAAGATAGGGGTGATTTTATGGATATTTATGCTACTAACAGAGAAATAGCATATATAAATACCTATCCCTACTGTCCTCAGAGAGTCATCAGTGTCATAGCAATGTGATATGTCAAAGAGAAAGAAAGGAGATAAACTATTTCAACTATATATATAGTAGGTGGTGAAAGAATGAGCTCACCCAAAAAGGAGCTTTATAAAAACAAATATAATGGGTTGCTATTAGAATGAGTGACTTAGGTTACAACTTTTTTCAAAATAACATCTGAAAGCATAAAAAGAATTGAGTTATTTCTTTTTTCATCTTTTGGTATTTTCAGTTCTAGTAGACAGCACAAGTGATATAATGTTATGAAATGTTATCTTATCATTTCTGGCCAGATCAGAAATAGGCACTCATGGAAAACTTGAGAGTGAGCCTATCTTCATGACAAAAAATACTTTAAAGTTCTACATATATAAGTGTTTTAACGATAATAACTCTACAAACCACATTTCTCTCTCTCTCTCTCTCTCTCTCTCTCTCTCTCTCTCTCTNCACACACACACACACACACACACACAATTTATTGACTTCTGTATATTTCCTTGAAATATATTAAATGGAAAGATCATGACCAGTTTGTTTCTCTCTTTGTTAAGGTGTCATGTTAAAGAACGTCTTGTTACTGTGCAAACTCTGAAGGGGTGAGTAATAATAAAGGAATAATATTTGATAATGTAAAGGCATGAGCCAGAATTTAAGTGCATGCAGCTGTGAAGTACACGCCAGAGTGGCTGGATGTGGAATTCAAGCCACTGAGCTTTTCAACATATGTTTCAACATCTCACAACTTGTTACTTACAGAACAATTCACCTTACTCTGTTCACATCATAAAAAGGGTTATAAAACAGAAATGTATAAATCATTTATCTTTCCAGATTCTCAGAAGTAAATCTTGAAACATCTGTGGCTTTTTGGTTTAACTTCCATTTTTTAAACAGGCTAGTTCATTAGGCTTAAACTATGTATAAACTAGGGGTGTGGACCATAAACTCTCTGTCTCTCTTTCTCTGAGTGGCTCTACATGAGCTACTGGGGCCCAATCCCTGCGTGGTCCTGTGGCAGACAAATACAGCCACCACACTGAAGGACCAGCATGGAGAGCTGGGCAGGTTAGTGCCACCCTGCAGGGCAGCTGGACCACTGCCTGAGATCCCACTACAGCTGGGCAGGCCAAAGCTCCAGCCACACAAGCAGGCACTTGCTCCTATCCTGCCTCCCTCCTCCAACCTGACCAAATTCCTGCTGTGGATCTCGCTGTGCAGCTGGATAGAAGCAGCCTTACCCCATATAGAGTAAGACTGCTATGTGGCATGTCCTTGGAATTTTTCCAAGGATGCAGTGCATAGTAGGCATATGCAAATGCGGTTCAGAAGTTTGGAGTTCGGACTGAACTCGAATAGTTCAGTCGACCAAAGTGAACTTTCGAACCGAACTCAAATTTGACCAAATGATTCAGTCCAATCCGAACCAGTTCAGAAGATAAAAAAACCCGGTTTTGAATTTACGAACTCGGTTTGGAAGTTTGAAATTCGACGGAACTCGAATAGTTCGTTCTACCAAACCGAACTTTCTAACCGAACTCGATTTTCAAACTGAACCGAACCGAATTTCCAAACTCGGTCCTGTTCACACATCCCTAGCGCATAGTAGGGATGTGCAACTGCGGTTAGGATGTTCAGAGTTTGGGCTGGACTTGGCCTGTTCGGATGACCGAACCGAACGTCCGAACCTAACGTTCGAAGGGCCGAACAGTTCAGAAAAGTTTGGATGAGTTAGGGGGAGGGAAAAACATGACTTTGGGGGTGAAAAACATGACTGAAAGAGGGAGGCAGCTGAGGAGCAGACTTCCTGGCACCAAGGGTGGAGACCAGGGGTGGTTTCAGGGCCAAATTATACCGATACTGAAAAAATATTTGATTTCGGTATCAATAGCGCTATTTTTGGATGTTCCTCCTAATTTGGCTGAACCAAACTCCATCGAACTGAACACCGAACCCGAACTCAGGCTTTGAACTGAACGACCGAACGTCCAAACATCCGAACCGCGTTCTGTTCGCACATCCCTAGCACATAGCCATCAGCTGCTCTCCCCGCCATGTGGTGAGAGGAACATCTGGTGGGTGCTCCGTACACAATCCACTGTATTGTGTGGCCTGGCTGCCCAGAGTGGGTTAAGGCTGCTCAAGGAGTGGTAGGCTCCCCAAGGTGTCTCATGTGGCTGCACCCTACACCCACCCAGCCCCTCTTCCTCTCTCTGCATAAATAAGTGTATTCAGAGAGAATGTGTGTGTTTGGGGTTTCTCCAAGACAGAAAGTTATTCACAAGAGACAAGAGAAAAAATTGTTAAGATTCTAATTTTTATTGAACCAGCTTCTGTTGGTGAGCGGTATGCATGAAAGTTTAGCCAGCTCTGGGAAGCCTGAAAGCTTATAACCACCCACCAGCAGAAGGTGGGCTAATAAATGGCACCATCTTAATTACTTTGTCTCTTGTATCTCTCATATTTTGGATAAACATGGCAACTATACTTTAAACAAGATATTCTCAGCACAATTTGTCTGATTTTGACAAACCAATTTGTCTTGTCATCCTTAGAGGTAATAAACCAAAATAAGAGTGAATATGGGAGTTTGAATCATCCAGAAAAATCAATTAACTTTAAACCAACTTACTTCAGTAATGTTCATTGATGTCCCAGTTGTGTTCATGAAGGACTGATTTTAGAAATGGGTAATAAAACAATCACCTTTAGCACTGAGGGTGATTGGATGCTAATTTCGCAGAGTTCCACATTGCTGCAGAATCTAGGACAAGGTGGAGCTACTGCTGAATTTTGGCAATCCCTGTTACAACACTAACAATGGTGTGTCTCTGCTGACTTCCACCCTAGTTGGTGTTCTGCACTGTGGGCCAGCTCTATTATTCATTCTGGTGAATGAGCTTAGTGGCATGAAAAGAATTTGGTGAATCATTTCAATTTTAGGATCAATTTGGGAAATGTAGTGACTGGTGTCTAGATAAAAATGATAGATGTTATAGAACTCCCATGACTCATCTTGGGAAGCTATCCCACAGATATCTGCTAAAGATATATATTTTGGTATCCACTATTAATTTTCCTGCTTTATTTGGAACCACTCATTAGTTCTGCCTACACCCTTCAAATCCCTGTACTATCACCCACCACAAAGAACCCCTATCCCTATACTGTAACAGGATGGCCCCTCTGTGTTGTGAATACCTGCAAGGTGTAACTCCAAGAAGCCAGTCTAAGACAGGATTTTTGCTCCAAATGCCTTTATTTACAGAGTGTACTGTAATTCAACACCAAAAAGGCACACTAGCTCTTCTGGCTCGTCTCTCAGGCACCTTGTCTTCTGTAACTAGGCAGCCATCCCTACACAGTCCTCTAGACAGAGCCTATTTCTAGCCTTCTCCAGCTTGCCCCACCCTACCTTAGGCCGCATTCACACCTGTGGTGGTGAGACCCGCAAGGGAAGACGTGGCAGCAGGGAGGAGCCGGAGAGCAGAAGAGCCGGTGCAAACGGGGATGTGCCGTGGCTTCCCTCACGTATGTCAGGGTGCAAAATCCTGCCCTGACATGCGCGAGGGAGGTCACAGCACATCCACGTTCACACCGGCTCTTCTGCTCTCCGGCTCCTCCCTGCTGCTGCGTCTTCCCTCACAGATCTCGTCGCCACAGTTGTGCATGCCGCCTTAGACTCTCCTTAGACTAAGCCACAGTTCAGTCTTTGGCCTCTTGGGCTGG
Source organism: Sphenodon punctatus (assembly GCA_003113815.1). Lineage (NCBI taxonomy): Eukaryota > Metazoa > Chordata > Lepidosauria > Sphenodontia > Sphenodontidae > Sphenodon > Sphenodon punctatus. Next base: position 1,751,330 of record QEPC01001768.1, read on the forward strand.
CTCTGCCACACCCTCATTCAGGGTCTTTAATTAACTCCTCAGTGCAGTGGCTCACCTATTTCTACACAGCTATAGCCACTGAGCTGTTTCCACAGAAGCTAATTCCCCTTTAGTTTAGTGCTGAGGAAAGCACCCTGCAGCAACATAACCCTCCTAGGGCCTGATGCCATAGGTATACATGTGTCCTGCCATATACACCACTCTAGCAAATAATATTCTGATAGAAATGCCAATCGTATTGTACCAGTCACATAGTAGTTGAAACACTCCATCCTGTTTGTTATTCCAGGGCATGTGCAAAATGATTGTTACTCCCCTCTCCCTCCTCCCCCTCCTTCTCTCCTGTTCTCCTTCCCTCCCACCTCCCTTGAGGAAATCTCATTCCTGCTCTCCTCCTCCAACCCTTCCACTTGCCCCCTGACCCCATGCTCTCCCGCCTCCTGACCTCCATTGTTTGCACTGTTGCCCCTTCCCTCCTGCACATCATCGACCTCTCCCTCTCTGCTGGCTCCTTCCCATCCACCTTCAAGCACGCTACTGTCTCTCTTATCCTCAAAAAGTCCACTCTTGGCCCCTCTGATTCTTCTAGCTACCGTCCTGTCTCACTCCTTCCTTTTGCTTCCATGCTTCTTGAACGTGTTGTCTACTTCCGCTGCCTTTACTTCCTCTACGCAAACTCCTCCCTTGAACCCCTTAAATCTGGCTTTAGCCCCCTTCACTCTACTGCAAGTGCTCTCGCTAAGATCACCAACAATCTTCTTGTGGCTAAATCTAACCACCTATATTCCATTCTTGTCCTCCTTGACCTCTCTGCTGCCTTCGATAGTGTTGACCACTCAGTCTTGCTGGATTCACTTCACTCCCTTGGGTTCCATGGCTCCGTCCTCAACTGGTTTTCCTCCTACCTCTCTGACCGTTCCTTCAATGTGTCTCTTACCAACTCCACCTCCTCCTCCCTTCCACTCTCTCGGTTGGTGTTCCCCAAGGCTCTGACCTTGGCCCTCTCCTCTTCTCTATCTATACCCTGTCCCTAGGCAAACTCATTGCCTCTCATGGCTTCCAATATCAACTCTACGCTGATGACACTCAACTCTATCTCTCTGCTCCCTCTCTTTCCCCATCTATTCAATCTCGCCTCACCAGCTGTCTCTCTGACATCTCCACTTGGATGTCTCAACGTCAACTCAAACTCAACATGACTAAAACTGAACTTCTTATCTTCGCCCCTCATCCTTCCTCTCCCTTTTCCCCATCGATCCTCATCGATGGGGTCACCACCCTTCCCATCCCCCAAGCCCGTAGCTTAGGCTTCATCTTTGACTAACCCCTTTCTTTTAAACACTACATCGACTCTGTTGCCAAATCCTGTCACTTCTCCCTCCATAACATTGCTAAGATTCACACTTTTCTCTCTGTCTCCTTTGCCAAACCCCTTGTTTGTGCCCGGATCATCTCTCACCTCGATTACTGTAACCTCCTTCTCACTGGCCTCCCCCGCTTTCACCTTTCTTCCCTTATCTCTGTCAAAAACTCTGCTGCCAGGGTCATCCACCTCGCCCATCATCTTGACCATGTGCAGCCCCTCCTCTCCTCTCTTCACTGGCTCACCCTTCCTCAACGAATCCTGCACAAGCTCTGAGTCTTCACCTATAAAGCTCTTCACAACTTTGCTCCCCCCTACCTCTCTGTGCTAATTTCCCTCCGTACTCGAGTCCATGAACTCTGCTCCTCCTCTACCCCCAATCTTGCCCTCCCACACCTCCCCATCTCCCCTAACTGCCTTTGTCCCTTCTCCCTAGCTGCTTGATGTAACCAAGCCAAGCACGTGCACCTGGGACCTCGCATCCTCATGAATGTTACACTCCTTGTCTCTCCCTCTGTTCCCCTTCCCTCGTCTGCCCCCCCACCCCATCTCTCAAGGGCAGGGACCTTTTCTATTCGATTACTTTGTAAAGCTTGCGCTATATAAATGTTTGATAATAATAATAATACTAACAACAACAACAACAACAACAATAATAATAATAATAATAATAATAATAATAATAATAATAATAATAATATAATATAGCAATCCCTTCATACAAAAGAGTCTATTACCAAATATATGTTGGATTAGAAGAAACACTCTCCTAAAGATAATTTATTATCATTACTGCATATCTTGGAATGAGGGGGTGAGGGGGATCCATACACCTTTGCCAATTCAATAAGTGTGCTTGCTTTATGGAGGTGAGTGACTCTCAGTCTTATATTTGTAACCAGAGTTCAATTTTGTCTTTGATAGAACACCTTGGCATATACTGTACAGCTTACACTGGTAGATCATTAACTTAATGTGAAGCAAATTCTCACTGGCAGCTATTGATTTTAAAGGCATATCATAGTAGCAAATTCCAGCACAAGATCATTACATGCTGATAGTAATCTGAGAGCACTGAACCTCCAGTGCATGCTAACATTTCACATGAGTTGGTAGTCCGACAGATGAGTTAAAAGACAAATTGGTGGTGGAGGTTTAATCAGAAACAAACGCGGGTTTCTCTTTGCATTTCCAGTTATTTTATTTAGTCTGAACTGCAAATGCAGCATTCCTTAGAGCATGCAATTAACGCATCCCTTTTCAGGGTGGGGGGAGAGACTGTGTTAAAAATTATTGAGAGGCCCTTTTCACAAGGGCTGTGGTGCTGGGGGCAGGTGTGCACCACAGTGGGTGTGCACCACGTGTGTAGCAGTTATACAGGCACACACCCATCTCCACCTATCCCCCACCCACGGAGCAACCGCTGTTGTCACTGGTTGCTCTTTACGTGGGGGATAGATGGAGATGCATGTTACGCGGGAGCATACACCCACTGTGGTGTTTACACGGGACTCCCCCATGCATGCACATGCAGGCACCTAGATGTGCATTCCATGGGGGTATCTTGTGTAAAAAGGTCCAGAGATTGACTTAAAGATATCACCGAAAGGTTCCACCAGGGGTGGCTGGTGGGTTTTTAGTTTGGAGGGGCAGTAAGGCTGTCCGGCCCGCTGGCGGCAAAGCCTCTGGCTGGACGGTGAGCCGGTGGGTGGAGCCAGGGCAATGGTAGGCAGAGCCAGGGCAATGGTAGGCGTAGCCAGGGCATAACCCAGCAGCAAGGAGTTCCCAGGGTTAACATCAGATGGAAGAAAACACAGTCTAAAATGCACTTCAAGGCTTGAAGTGCATTTTAGACTGTGTT
>QEPC01001768.1:1780716-1808060 GCA_003113815.1 Sphenodon punctatus
TTCAAAAACTAACCGCAAACGGTAGAACTGCTCCCTTCTTGGTAACCACTCCATGTCAACAATCTCATGAGCCTGTACTGTACTGCCCAATAAAGCAGAAAGATGCAGGCTTGCAACCTGTATGGAATCCCAGGAATGAGCTCTCCCATCCATATCTGAGCCTATATATAAATAAATCTCATTTTCTTGGGGTCTCCGTGCATTTCTGCTATAGAAATTTCGACTAGGTAACTGGGTAGCCAGATCTTCCTTGCCCCCTAAGTGATTAACACTACTTGACCGTGGATCCATAGGGTTGATCATATATCCGTCAAGCTTCTTAGTTAGTTCTTGCAATTGCTGTTTGACTGTCCCTACCGAGATCCCCAGATCAGTTAGACTGGTAAACAGAGCTTCCACAGTTCTCGCTATAAGGCAAGTCTGTTGGAGTAGATAATCCTTAACTTCTAAATCCTGGTTATCCTGAGTGGCTGCTCCTGTCAAGGCAGGGACAGTAGCAAGAGCTTGCTGAGAGGAGACCCCACTGAGCTTCCCCACCCCCCTCGGTATCAACCAAGCAGGAGAAAGAATTAGAGAAAGGGGGTTCGACGCTTGCCCTCTCTCTCGACTCCCCCCCTAGTAATCTTGGCCGGGAGGACTTCCTCGGGGGAAAGAAAATTGAGCACACGCCCTCTTTTCCTGTCCATAATTGCTGGGAAAATCCCCTCTGCAGCCCAAGCTAGAGCAATTAGTACCTACAGTAACCCAAAAGCCTGGCCTCCTGGCCAGCGCCTAAGGTCACGCGCACAAGGGCGTGCCCACGGCATGCTCCCCAGGAATTTGTAGCCCTGCGTCCGACCCTGTAGCCAATGAGACAGCAGCTAGGCAGCACACCTCCGGCAGAGATCCAATCAAGTTCCCCTTGTCAGCGCTCGAGTGTCCAGGGCAGCTGCTCCCAAATGGGATAGAGGCTGCAACTCAGTCCACCTGCTCCGCAGGCGCTACTCGGGAACAGTACACACAGTAAATGATAAGAAACACATAAGAAAAACTAAAAAGTTAAGCAACCGTAGGTCACAGTTCCACCAGCTCCTCTCACGCTGTAGCTGTATCGCTAGGGAAATAGCCTCGCAGCTCCTCTTCACCCACACTGCAGGGTGCACCTAGGAATTTGTAGCCCCACGTCCGAGCCTGTAGCCAATGAGACAGCAGCTAGGCAGCACACCTCCGGCAGAGATCCAATCAAGTTCCCCTCATCAGCGCTCGAGTGTCCAGGGCAGCCGTTCCCAAATAGGATAGAGGCTGAAACTCAGTCCACCTGCTCCGCAGGCACTACTCGGGAACGGTACAGACAGTAAATTATAAAAAACACATAAGAATAACTAAAATGTTCAGCAACGGCAGGTCACAGTTCCACAAGCTCCTCTCCTTGTTTTTAGAGGCCTGTTAAATAGAGTAGAATAATTTGTGTCGTGCTTCTTAAGTCAAATAGAAGTCTTGATATAACATTTTGTATTTTTTTTTAAAAAAAAGAATTCTGAAAAAAAGGAAAAAAATATATCCTGATTTGAAAGCAAACTGGACTTGGTCCAGTTCATTTGTAATCTCAGATTCTTTGTTCACAACGTCACTAATTCTGGTGAATATTTACTCTGCAGAATGTAAACTCATTTAGGGCACTTACATCATTGCCTAACATGCTGTTTATCACCTTCCATGCTGTGAAATACTCAAACCTGCAAAAAAAAATATACTCCCTTCTCCTGACAAGACCAATTTTAATTTATTGACTGTACCCCCACGCCCACCTCACCCCACTCTTTCTAAAAAAACCTGAAGTTGATGTTTTCAAGGTACTGGCCATAATCCATAAAGTGCACAGTGCTGGGCATACTAGCCCTGGAGGGAGGGAGGGACTCAGGGAGACACAATAGCAGTTTGTGGAGAAGATTCCATTAAAGGGGAAAGACCAACCTTCCTGCCAGTCAATTCTGAATTTAAGGAGTTCCACAAAACTGGGGCAACAACCAAGAATACCTCTCTGTAGTGTGCTCCCTCCCTGTATGAATTAAATAACCTCAGCATACTGAGCACATACATGCTGTAGCGTACAGCCATCTTATAGGTTGCTTTACCAATATGTCTCGAGATCCACAAGGAGAAAGCAACTACTGTTACGAACGGACAGACGCAGTAATTTCTACCTGTCAGTTACAAATATTTTGAATGGCATCTGAAAGACAAAAAGGTGATTATTGCCAGTTATTAAGGAACATTATGTCCCAGATTTTTCTAGTAAATGGTCTAATCTAAACCATTTCTGCTGTCATAAAGCTTATAACTATTGGGTGGGAGTGAAGGTTTTATGTGCAGGCATATTACATTAGCTGTGAAGGTTGTTTATTCTGTCTCCTAGGGATGGGCGAACGCGCTTCAGAACTTCGAAGTTCAGACCGAACTCGACCAGTTCGGTCGACCGAACTGAACTTCCGAACCAAACCTAATTTTCGAACCAAACCCAACCGAACTGAATTTCCGAACTCGGCTCTGTTCACCCATCCCTAAAAGATAATATTCAATTTAGTTCAATGGGGTTTGAATTTCTGAACTTTGCTCGAAAGTTCGGAGTTCGGACCGAACTCGAATAGTTCGGTCCACCGAACCGAACTTCTGAACTGAACTGAATTTCTGAACTGTACCAAACCGAACCGAATTTCTGAACTCGGTTCTGTTCGCCCATCCCTACTGCCTCCCCCCGGGTTCCTCTATGCATCTTTCTTTCTTAAATTCAATACCTTTGCAAAATTCAGTTACTTAAAAAAAATTCTAAGTTGATTTAATGCCTGCAAGTGCTGATGAATTGACACCCCTGGGTATTGAACCATCCTAACTACTGGACACACAAAGCTTTGTCAACACCAGTGAAGGTGCACCCTATGCTCAGGGCCCCGATTCTTCTGCAATTTCCCCCAAAAAATTCTGCGACCCCAAATTGAAAATTCTGCGACCCCAAATTGAAAATTCTGTGACCCAATAAAGTTACAAAACAAGTCTAGTAAAATTAAAACTGTGAGATGGCGATCCATTTCCTTGTACCAATAAATAAAAAATCTGCTTATAATTTTTTCTGTGTACAGGTATTTCAAATATCAGACAAACCCCCCCCAAAAAAAAACACCACATGGCAATGCAGAGGGCACAGCTCCTAACCCACCCCCAAAACACATGGCAATGCAGAGGGCACAGCTTCTAACCCACCCCCCAAAACACATGGCAATGCAGAGCTCGCAGCGGGACCTCCCCACGCAGGAGTCCACACACACACACACCCCACACCTACTTACCTTATGGCTGGAGCAGGCAGAGGCGGTGATCCCTGGAGCGGCGGCAGCGATCCCTGGAGCAGTGGCGGTGATCCCTGGAGCAGCGGCTGGAGTGGCGGCGATGATCCCTGGAGTGGCGGTCGGGTCCCTCAGCGATCAGGTAAGTGGCAGGATCCAGGAGCTGCTTTATAAAGGCCGTGCAAACCCCCGATTGGCTTGTGGCTAGAATAAAGCAGGTCCCGGATTGGCTCACTGCCAGAGAAGGGAAATTCTGCGGGGATTTCCCCAGTTTCTGCGATAATCCTGCCCAGGGCAGGATTCTGTGAAAATTCTGCGAATCGCAGTAGCGCAGAAGAATCGGGGCCCTGCCTATGCTGCTCGGCAAACTACAACCTGGAGGAATTTTTCTCCAAGGGTAAGAAATGATGATCTGGTCCTAAGCATCTCTTCTCTGACTAGAGATGTGCACTAGGGACCCATATCGTTATTAGTTTTCATTTTTTCTTTTCGTTTTTTAAATCTTTTGTTTTCGTAAATATCAACATTTTGTTTTCATTTTTTGTTTTCAATTTCCATTGATTTCCATTGAAAAACATTTTTAGCTGTAACATTTTAGTTTTTCATTATATTTTTCATTATATTTGGATGAAACATGGAGGGATTGTATCTCCAATGGAAGGCATTACCAAATTTCAGAAAGATTGGATAAAGGAATTCAATTTTATAAGCAGTTGAATTATGTTATTTTGCAAAAATCCTGACTGTAACTACTTTGTGTCCCATCTAATGTGGATGAAACTTGGCCTGCTCAAGTTTATACCCCTCCCCAAGTTTACTAACTATGCCAACTTTCAAAAGGATTAGATAAAGGGTCCTGGTGGTATAAGCAATTGACTTATAAATGTATGTCTGATTGTAACATCTTTGTAGTCCAACCAGTGTACATGACATTTGGCAGGGCTGTATCTCACACCTTCAGGATCATCTCTGCCAAATATTGGAAATATGTGATAAAGGGTACCAATTTTATAAGCCTGCAAAGCATATGCAGAGAATAAGCCTATGCCAGGGATTCTCTTACATGTCACTGTGGTATAAGATCAGTTTGTGATGCAAATTGACGAGCAGAAATGTCAACCAAATATCCTCAGTCTGTGCTGTGACCATCCTAACATCTCTCCCCCACTTGTTACTGGGAAATCAGAAGCATCTCTTTAGGAACGAGCCAGTAGAGATTCTCTTATGTCCTCTGTCACAGTGCTGCAGGATGTGATTGTGATGATAATTGGCCAACCTGGATGTGTAAACCATGTCTTCTGATTGCTGGAATTCTATCCCCAAAGTCCCAGTTATGTCCCTTCTATGCCCGCCTGGGGGCTGCCCCTTATGTCCACCTCGAAGTTACCACCAATTGGTCTTGTAAAGTTTGAAGCATGCAGTAATTGTCCAGTGAAAGTGTCTGTCAGTCTTTTGGGTTACTCCACATCCTCCCTCCTACAGCCTCCCTCCCCCTGCCATTTCAGGTGCCTGCCTCTGACTGGCACTGTGTGTGCTGCTATTCATCTGAATAATGGCCTTCAAGGGAACAACTTCAATTGTTTATAAAATTGTATTCCTTTATCAAATCGTCCTGTAGTTTGTCAGAGATGACAGGGAAAGTGTGGGATACATTTCCACCAAATGTCTTGTAAACAGGATGGAATATAAAAATGTTACAGCCAGAAAAACATTTCAAAGTTAATGACATAACATCAGGACCCTTTAGGAAATCTTTATGAAATTTTGCAGGCTTGGTAATCTTGGGGAGGGACATAATCTTTCCAGGTTTTATGAAAATTGGATGGAAGAGAAAGAAGTTGTAGCCAGGAATGTGTATGAAGCTTTTCTTAAAATCACAACATTCAATTGTTTATAAAATTGGTTCCCTTTATCCAATATTTCTCAAAGTTGGCACACATAGTTCCCCCTCCACTGGGGGGTACAATATTCCTAGGTTTAATAAGAATTGAATAAGAAACAAAAACGTTATAGCCAGAAATATGTTTTTAAGTGTTTCCCCATTAATTCAATTTTAAAAATTCATTTTTGTTTTTGTTTTCGTTATTTTTCATTTTCATTATTATGTTATAATAAACATTTTTGTTTTATTTATCATAATAAGAAACATCAATTGCACACCCCAAGCTCTTACTACCATTAACTTTCTAGGAAACTTCTGTTCCTTAAGTCATGAAATTGCTTATTGAAATTTCACTCTTTTGGTTTTTTTATTAATATAATCTCTTTGGAAGCTGAAATATGGCACCAGGTTCTGAGATTTCTTCACAGAACTTACGGCTAATATTTAATGGGGTTAGATGATAGAGTTGAAAAGGGTAACTGCTACAGGGGGGAATTTGACATGCTGCCATCAGAACCAATAAGCTCTTGGAATGAAGTAGGAGAATCTAAAGTTCTGAACTGCTAATCTTTCAAGGTTGTATGACATTTTGGTGCTTCTTGGTCAGCCTGGAAATGGTGCTGTTTAACATTGGGGGATCTGTGTTTTCACCAACATCAGCAATGGTAAAAATGCAGTGAACACAGGGACCTGAACATAATAGCCTGGTGACTGGTAACTGTCAATAGTGGAGAGGCACAGGAGGGGGGTCTAGGCAGGGGTTCTATAAGGCTTTCCAAAATCTGGGAGGCATGTGCCTCCCATGCCCACCCCCCATGAGTTGCCTATGCTAAACACAATATAATGATCTCAAAATGAAGGTGACAAGTGAACTGGCCAATTTTGCTGATCACACATAGTACAAGATTCCAAATTCGAAATTCCAAAGCAAACTGTGAAGACTTAGAAAAGGATCTCACACAACTGGGTGGTTGTGCAATAAAATGACAGACAAAATTCAGTTTTGCTAAGTGTTTAGTGATCAAATGCATATAGAAAAAAATAACAACCACACATACCCAGTGTTGTTTTCCAAATTGGTTATTACTACTCAAAAAAGGATCTTTGAGTCCTTGTGGATAGTTCACTGAAAACCTAAGAATTATGTGCAGCAACAATCAAAGACAAAAAGAGCATTACGAATTATTGGGAAAGGGATTAAAAAAATCCTGAAATATATAAACCAATAGTCTGCCCACACCTTGGGTCATTTCAGATGTGACGGGCCTTTCGGCCGCTGCACCCGATCCTGCACCGTGGTCTGGCCCACGGTCAGGAATAGGGCGAGGTAACAGACGTTACTTTTTCCCGGTTCCTGATCGTGGTCCAGCTAACCATGATTCTGGAAGTGAGACCATCCTCACCTCCAGAATTGTGGTTAGCTTTGAACCCCGTCAGGAATTCATTATGGTGAACATCTGGCGGGGCTCAAACAGATGTTCGCGCAATCACAGCCAGCACCCTGAATCCACTGTGATTCAGTGTGGTTGACTGTGATCACGTAACATCTGAAATTACTCCTTGAATATTTTACGTAATTCTGGTAGCATAATTTCAAAAAGGACAGAGGACTCAAAAAGGTGCAGAGAAGAGCAACAAATATAATCAAAGGTGTGGGATAGCTTCCACACACAGAAGGGCTGAATAGGCTAGGGATCTTTAGCATGAGCGGTGCTGAGCAAGTGAATAGAAAGCTATTATTACCTTTTCTCAAAATTCTAGAATAAGGGGACACTCAATGAACTTAACTGGAAAAAATAAAAACACATAACAGCAAGTACTTTTTCACTTAATACACAGTTAACCTGTGAAATTAATTGTCAAAGGATATTGTGAAGGCCAACACCAAAACTAGAATTTTGAATAAGTTGTTAGAGCATAGGTCCAAAAATAGCTACTCGATTAGTCAGATTGGTCAGGGAATGAGACCTTAAAATCTTGAGCATTGGGTATATATAGTACGTAATACGTAAGAAATATATCACTCCATTATGATCTGTTCTTTGAAGCAACTGGAACTGGCATCAGTTTGAAATAGGATTCTGGAATAGATGGACCATTGGTCTGACTCTGATCCAGCATGTTTGTCATGTTTTTATATTCTGATGGAAGTATGTTCTAGTGTGCTGACCAAATTTCAGTTATCTTTGTTGCTGATATACCGTGCACCTACCTCTATGGTAGCATCCCTGCAAACTCTAGTGGAGCTGGTGTCGGAGCTGGTGTTGCGGTCCCCAAAGATGTTATTCTTGGGGGACTTAAACATCCACACCAACGCCATTCTTGGTGAGTTGGAGAGTGAGTTCCTGGCCATCACGGCAACCATGGGCCTGTCCCAAGTAGTTATTGGACAGACACATGATGGGGGGGGCACACCTTAGACCTGATCAGTGATTTTCTCTACCAGCCTTTAGGCAGGGAATCCATTAGTGGGGGAGGTGTCAACAGTTTCTTTGTCATGGACAGATCATTACATCCTGCGGAACTGTTTCCTGGTGTATATCTGCCCCTGGAGAGGTGTAGAACCAGTTTAGTTGGTTCGCTCCCAGAGATTAATGGAACCAGAAAGGTTCTGGAATGCTATAGGGGAGACACCCTCATTTGCTCAAGGATCTCGTTGCTCTTTGGAACAACTTGTTGACTGAGGCCATTGACCGGACGGCTCCTAGGCATCCATTCCCTGCATGTCGGCACCGCACACCACCTTGATTTACTGAGGATCTGCGGTGGCTGAAGTGTGAATGGAGCTGGCTAGAGCGAAGGTGGCACCGTTTGCGTCATGAAGCTGACATATTGCGGCATAGAGTCAGTTTAAGAGCCTATACCATGGCTGTTTAGTCAGTGAGAAGGAGTTCTTTGCTGCCATCATTGCATCTGTAAAGTTGCATCCAGTGGAGATTTTCCAGGTGGTGAAGGGGCTGGTCGGTCTGGCCTCTCACCACCTGGAACTGAAATTTTCCAGTGTCCACTGTAACATGTTTGTCAATTAATTCACTGATAAAATCACTTGTATTCACCATGATTTCAACGCCATGCTTATTACAATAGGGGTGCCAGAGGTTATGGAAGCCCCAACTTGTCCAATTTCATAGGATCAGTTCCAGTGCGTATCGCCCACTGATGTTGCAGATGTTCTTGGGACTTTCAGAGTCACCATTTTTGAACAAGACCTTTGCCAGTCTTGGCTGCTTAAGGCCAGTCAGGAGACGCTGGGGCCATTGCTGGTGGGGGTGGTCAATGCCTCCCTTTGGGAGGGCAAAGTGCTGAGCTGCCTCAAGGAGGCAGTGGTGCAGCCTCTGCTAAAGAAACCATTGCTCCACATTGATTCCCTGCCAGTTATCAGTCGGTTACTAACCTTCCCTTTTTACAGAAAGTTATTGAGCGGGTAGTGGCTCAGCAGCTGCAGGGAAATCTGAACAGCATCAGTTTTCCAAATCCTTCACAGTCCTGCTTTCATGGCACTGAGGCTGCACTTGTGACTTTGGTTAATGACATGCACCGTGAGTTAGGCAAAGGTCAATTGATTCTGTTAGATCTGTCAGCTGCATTTGATACTGTCGATCTTGAGATGCTGGTGATATAAGAACATAAGAAGTGCCATACTGGGTCAGACCAATGGTCCATCTAGCCCAGCATCCTGTCTCTGACAGTGGCCAATCACAGTGGCTTGGGAGAATCACCCAACAGGTCACAATGGGGAATCCATTTCCTGTTGTTTTCCCCCAGCTCCTGTTATGTTCCATGATCCTGCCTCGCTAATAGCTGCTAATGGACCTATCTTCCAGAAACGTGTCCAAACCTCTTTTAAACTCAGCCATAGTACAGCCCCTTACCACAGCTTCTGGAAGTAGATTCCACATCCCAATTATATGCTGAATGAAAAAATATTTTCTTTTATTTGTTTTAAACTTGCCACCCATGAGTTTCATGGAGTGTCCCCTAGTTCAAGTACTAGCTGAGAGGGTAAATAACTGCTCCTCGTTTATTAGTTCCACACCACTCATGATTTTACAGACCTCTATAATATCTCCTCTCAGTTGTCTCTTCTCCAAACTGAAGAGCCCCAACCTCCCAAGTCTCTCTTCATATGGGAGCCCTTCCACGCCCTTGACCTTTTGTGTTGTCCTTCTCTGTACCTTTTCTAGTTCAGCGATGTCTTTTTTGAGATGGAGTGACCAGAAATGCACACAATATTCTAGGTGCAGTCGCACCATTGATTTGTATAGAGGCATTATGACATCCTCAATTTTATTCTCTGTCCCCGTCCGAATAATTCCTAACATTCTGATCCGCTTGCAGGATCGATCTGGAGTGGGCAGGATCATTCTTGAATGGTTCCGCTCCTTTCTGGCTGGGAAAACTCAGCGGGTGGTGCTCGGGAATTGCTCATCCTCTCTCTGGGACCTCTCTCATGGAGTCCCGTAAGGTTCCATTCTGTCCCCTCTCCTGTTCAATGTGTATATGCAGCTGTTGAGTGAGGTCGTGAGAGGGTTTGGCATTCGGTGTCATCAACATGCTGACACCCAGCTCTACCTCTCTCTTTCATCCAACCGAGACCCAGCAGTCTCGATGCTTACTCGGTGTCTGTTGATGGTGAGCCGGCTGAAGCTGAGTCCCGACAAGATGGAGGTAATGCTGGTGGGTAGGGCGGTGTGAGTGGCATCCCCCATCATTGATGGGGTTTGCCCCTCGCTGGTCCCCCAGATTTGTAGTCTGTTCCTCGATTCCCAGCTCCGCCTGGATGTCCAGGTGAGGGCTGTAGTGAGGAGCACATTTTGCCACCTTAATATGATGCAACGGCTTTGGCCATACATCTCAGACTTCAACCTGGCCACCATCATCCATGCTTTCAGCACCTCTAGACTGGACTATTGGTTCGGAGACTGCAGCTAGTGCAGAATGTGGCAACCCGTCTCTTGACTGGGACAGGTCGCTGTGAGCACATTACACCGGTGCCCCATATGTGTCACTGACTGCCTAGTAGTATTTAAGTCAGTACCTCTAGGGTATAAGACTTTACCGAGAGAAGCCCCAGAAAGGGTAATGCGAGCAATAACATAGATTATCATTTAAATTGTACCCAGTGAGATTGTGTATCTAATTTGAACTTGTGTACTGTTGGCATGGATTGACTGTTGGTGCCCCTGGTCAGCCCCAAGAGCTTGCCTAAATGCCCCCTCCACAAATGATTTATACTTTATTTTAGAGCAATTGAGTTTCTCTGTGTTTCTGATTTTGTATGTACCTTATTTTATTTCTTTATTTTATCTTTTATACTTCTGAATAATGTAATAGCCTGATATTTATTCCGTTTTTGGATACGGCGAAAGCTAATTCCATAATAAACTTAAACGAAAGCTCACTGGCTGCCTCTAGTCTTCTGGGACTGATTCAAGGTGCTGGTGCTTACCTATAAAGTCCTACATGGTCTAGACCCTGCCTACCTGCGGGACTGCCTCAATCCCGGGCTGTGGATCAGCCCGTGCAGTCATCCGGGAGCACCCTTCATGTTGTGACCTGAGTTTTTCGGGGGGTAACTGTGGAGAGGGCATTATCGGTGGCCGCACCTAGGCTGCGGAACGTCCTTCTGAGGCCTGGATGACCCCAGACCTCTCCTCTTTTCAATGATTAGGCAAGACCTGGCTGTTCTTCCAAGCTTTTGGTGAGGGAGATTGGTGAAGGGAAGGGGCTGAGGACTAGGGTGGTAGTGGTTTTAAATGTATTTTCTCTAACTTCCCCATTTAATTGTTAATATTTGATTTTTATTATTGTATTTTACTTTTTTACTGAATATTTTTATTTTTTAATTGTTACCACTTCAAGCAGTCCTTGGTGGGAGAGGCAGGATATAAAATTTTATATAAATACATTTTTAAAATTAAATAAAGGCTTCTCTTGTGCCTGCAACTCAACACTGCAGTCACTCTCTCTCTTTTAAACTCTGGTGCAGTGATGATGTGTACTGTTGTTACTGTTGCATTTGATCCCAGAGGTGACTGTATTTCAAGGTCAGATGAAATAATGTTTAGATAGATTTATTTTTTTTTAAATGCCATTTGAGATTACAGGGTAGATATTTAGCTAGTGTGAACTAGTATAGCTTTGTTGATCTGTTCATCAGCTATAAAAAATAGTGGTTCTTTATTTGTATTGAGGAAGCATCAGTGGATGCCAGGCACATCTCTGAACTCTATAGCAAAACAAATCAGGTTTTCTTTCCTGGTGGAGACCTGGCAGAGTGAACATGCCATGGCTAATGTCTATTTATCAATTTTGATTTGGGGGCAGGGGAGACATTTTGCATATGCACAGCGGACAAAAAGCTCATCCAAAATGGTGCATGGGGGCACTAGAGGTTATGATTGCCATAGGAACAGAGACTGGATCACTGTGGTTCACATTCTGATGGCCCTGGACTGAAGTGAACAGCTCCTCCTGAAGATGACCTTTCAACACTATTCCATAGTGGCAGGTGCTGTTTTAACACATTACAATAAAAAATATATCCCAATCATAATCTAACTGGGGCCTTTATATTTCAAAGGAATGAGTTCTTGCAGTATGGTGAGTATGGAGACCATCTGCATCTAAGTAGTAAAAATCCTTAGGAACATTTGTCAAACAGTATTGCTCATGCACATACAAAAATTTCAAATCCTAACAATGGTCTCAGCTGGTTTTCATTTTGATGTTTGCTTTTCTAAATACCTAAAATAATTAGACATAACCAGTTTTCCATAACTAGAGCCATCTTTGTTAGAAGGAAGCATAAAAGATCTGAAGGCAGAGAACAACTACTTGCTTCTGTCCCAAAAGCGACATCCAGCTGTGTCCAACTCAGGAACTTCCAACAGAGTCTGGTCGGTTCAGCCAGAGGATCAATTTCTTTTGGCCTTCCTGAGAGCGCTGTTGTGTATTGCCCACAGAATTCCCAACAGACAGGGCATTCTGCTAATTAGTTCTGTTCACTTCACTGTCAGTCCACCATTTGGAAAATAAAACTCTCTAGTTATTGGAGCCTAAATTCTCTCTGCCAAATATGTAGTGAATGTTTTATAGTCACCATAAAACCTGTTTATAATGAGAATACGGTCAGTGTTGGGTAGTCCAATCCTCAAAGTGCACTGCTAGCACAGGCCCCTCCAGATCCAAGCCTTAGATAATTACATCATTGTTTGTAATGCTCTGCCTAACAGATGTGCCACTGCACCTTGGAATGAATGAATTCCAGATTCACAATGGTCATCAGGACTTAAACAACCACATTTTTACCAGCTCATGTGGAGTACACCTGTAGCTGCTTGGCAGATTGCTGGGACTGCATGGAGGGGAAAGCTCCTGAGCTGGTTCCTTGTGTAAATCGTCACTTCTAATGAGCTATTCTTTCGGTCCCGGTACTGGGTGGTATTCTCATTTCTGTTAGTTTCAGAAAACCAATTTAGCACTTCATTTAAATGTTCTAAATTTCACTACCAAAAAATGAAACAAGGGGTTTATCCAAATGAACTGCCTGGGTCTAGTTCCTGTGCCGCCCTGTGGTGGGCAATTGGCCCTGGCACGCTGCGGGGCCAATGCAGGTAGCTGAGCAAAGGTGAAGCTGTTGGGGGTGGGGTGGGAGAAGGGTGCACGCTTCTCCCCCCATCTGACAGCTGATGGGGAATGAGATCTTGGGAAGATCATGCACCCTCTTCCTAGGCTCTCCCTCCCCCACTTCAGCTGTCAGTTGGGTGGATCAGGGAGAGGGTAGCCTGGGAAGAACTCAGGCTCCCTTGCCCACATCCACCTGACTGACAACTGGTGGAGGGAGCCTAGAGGAACTGCACACATGCCCCTCTCTCCACCCCTACAAACAGCTAATCAGGTGAGGGGGCTCCATAGAAGCGGGCATGGGTGTGCCTCTAGGTCCCCCTCCCTGATCAGCTGATTGTTGGGGTGGCGAAAAGGGGGTGCGCATGCAGCTCCTCAGGGATCCCCTTCCCTCCAGCATCCTGGGAACTCTGGACTCTTACCCCAACTGTGACATGGCTGTGAGTGACAGGTGCTGGTGCCCATTGCTCACAGCTCATGGTTGTCGCAAGCATGGAGGGGTGAGTGCGTCTGGCCACATGGGCATGCTCCGTCTTGTGCAGCCTTACCCCAGATGGGGTAAGGATGAGCCACAATGGGTATTTTCAGAAGTGATGCTACCACTCTTAGACCCAATCTGGGGTAATGTCCACCACCCCGCCCCGGTGTAGGCTGGTACCCAGAATAGACATGATGGTGCACCTTATCTTACTTTGCCCCGAACCAGGGTAGTGCTTACCATCGGCCTGCAATTTTCTGAGATCACAACCAGTGGTAACTGCTACCACAGTTTGGGACAAAGCATGATGAACATCTGGCAGCTGCAGAACAGAAGTGATGGTGGCTGTGACCCCGGGGTGGGGTTAAGTGTGGTAAAGTGTGGCTAAGCATGGTAGCGTCACTTCTGAAAATACCTAATGTGTCCTTGTGATTTCTCTAGGGACGCGTTTCAGAGAAGCAGATGTTTGCCCCACCCAAGGATGAGGTGAACATCTGGCAGGCCCTGGACACACAAGTCACTGAATGCATCCCATGGCTCTTTTGCCCAAGGAGGGGCAAGGCTGTCCAGAGAGGGAGCAAAGGAGGAAGTCAATGTGGCACGGCTTGCTTCCCCTCCATGCTTGGGACAACCTTGGCTGCAGCCAAGGAAGTTCTGGGAGAAAATTTCTTGAACTTCTGAGGCAATCTGTGTGGCCTACTGTTAGACTCCACTCAAATGTCAGTGTAAATTGTAATTCAAGGATATGTTACTCAGAAGAGGAGCAGGTGTAAAACTGTAACTTAATCTAATCTTGTGTACACTAGAGATCAGGGGAAGGGAGAATAAAAAAAGGTATGAAAGCAATGAAGAACACTTCACAACTTTACCTTTTACTTATTTTCTGAAATCCTTACCACTCACTTTTTTGAAGGGCCATCTTTTGGGGTGAGCAAATGGATGTTGCTCCAGGCTTCTCATATCTAGGAGCCTATGTTGTGGTGGCCACATCCCTCAGCTACCTCCTTGTAGACTGGGATCACAAGTCCAGTCCCTTACCTACATCTTGCTGGTTCCACTGGGTTCCGGCCAGAGGCAGCAAGTCACTAGGGGACTCAGTACCTCCCTCCCAATTTTGAAGACAAAAGTAAATGTGGCCGCAAAGACCCACCATCATCTGTTGTCCTCTTGAGGAAGAAGCTGCTAGAAGAGAGGAGCTACCTGATGCTAGGGTAAATGCTCAGAGAGCAGGGAAATTCAGGACAGTAGCATGGTGGGGAGTGATTTCTTTCATGGTTTTAGAGGCTTCAAAAATCCATTTGCCCCAGGCCTCTAAAAGTTTCAAACAGCCTTGCATCTTTGGGTGATTTCAGACGTGACGGGTGCCCGTTTCACCACAGTGGATTCCCGGTGGGGGTGAACCGAACACCACCCCCTGGGGTGAATAAAAGCCCCGAAGAGACATTATGGGATCAGGACCATGACAGGGAATCAAGCCAGCAGATCATGGGCCGGGGCAGCATAACAGACATGACACTGATTCCTGGCTGCGGCCAAAACACCCAGAAACCACCGGGCAGAGGCAGGACACAGACATGGCCACCTGATGGCAAACGAAGCCAAAAGGCACACAAAGGAATGCCCACACAAGGGAAATGGGAAGGGAGGTGGGAGAGAGAGAAGAGCCGGACAGGTACCATACACAATAGGCACACAGACAGCGGGGCCACAGTGGAACACACAGCAAAAGCACACACCTGGGCACACACACACACACACACAGAAGGGAAAGGAAGGGAAGGGGGACACGGGCGCCTGGACAACGCACAAGGCACAATGGGCATGGGGGGGACGGCAAAGGGGCAGGGCAGGACACAGGCAACAGCAACCCCACGGCAGAACTGACAACACGGGCACCCCCACAGCAACACAAGCACCCCGGAATGGGGGGCCCCAGGAGCTTGGGACCAAGGCACAGTGGGGGCTCACACTGCACAGCGAGACAGCAGGGAACAGTCCAGAAGGCACACGTAGACCCCACACTTGGAGAGGGGCCAATGGAGGGCAGGCAGGAGAGCCCATGCAGTGCTGTAAGTCCAAGGATGAACACATTCCCGGAGAAAGGAGCTAGGGGCAGTTAGGGGGGCCCAGAACCCCGAGGTCACACAGGCACCCAAGGGGGGGCAGCAGGTGGCAGAGCTGGTGGGTGGGGGCAGTTCACTGGACACAGGTGGGGCAGCAAGACCTTGCAGAGTGCTGGACCCAGGCACCAGGGAAGGAAACCATGGAGGGGAACCCCGGGTGTGGCGGCAGACTGGGGGTGGGGCCCGGAGGGGGCCCAAAGCCACAGGCAGGGGCAGCAGCACCCCAGGAAGCAGGCAGCACAGCAGCATGGCAGAGACATCAGGGAGGAAGCAGCCAGCGGAGACCAGCCCCCGGGCAGGGGCAAGAGCCCACTCGGGGGCAGGCAACTGGGGGGCAAGGTGGCACACCGGAACTCACAACCAGCTGCTGGGGACCACCACAGGCCCAGGAGCCGGGTGCCCCACCCGGTGAACCAGATGGGGCCAATGGATCATGCCCCGGCTGTAACCCAACAAAGACATGTGGTGGGCGATCAGGTAGTAGGCCTCAAAGGGATCCTGCATGGACAGCCCCAACTGCACATCCCAATGGGACCACACTCCTGACAGCGCCAACAGCTCCAACACGGTCAGCTCCGACACACAGAAGTCAGCAGCAGGGAGCCACGGACATTGTCCCAGCTCCAACAGCCGGTGGTACACCACCCCATGGGAGTACTGGTACCCACGGGCCCCGTGAACACAGCCAAAGTAGGACATGGCCAAGGCAGGGCCCCCCTCCACAAGGCAGATCGTGTAGGCAGCCAGGCTGCACACAGACAGCACAGACATGTTCTCAGCCATGGACCAGGCCACATGGGAGCACCTCATCTCCGGGATGCGCCCATCAAGGAAGGGAACGAGCCCCAAAGGCTCCGCATGCAGTCGGCAATCACAAGCGCTTGCCTTATAGCCAAAGTAGCGAAGGTCAGAGCTCAGGCTCAAATAAGCACCTGAATGGCTGTCCGGGCATCCCAGGAGCAGCTGCATGGCCGGGGTATGCCACAGGTCACACAGGGACATGGTCTCGCGGAACGTCCAGCTATGGGGCGCCCCATGGGGGCCGGAAAGTGGGAGCCTGGTGGATGCACAACCAGCCATGGTCCAGCTAGACAGGAAGAATAACACCATGGACAGGGGGGAACACATACACTCCAGGGCCAGGGGGGCCTCCGAGGGTGGCCATGGGCCGCAACATTGTAGCACAACGGAGCGAGGCGTGGGGTGCGGACCCGGCAAAGCTGCAGAATACAATTGCACACACAGAATGACTAATCAGGCCGGCAAGAACACTGTGTTGCAAACAGGGGGGTGGCGGTGATGGCTGATGGCATGCAACTGCACAAGGAGCTCACAGCCCCATGCGTTCATGCAGGCACGAGGCCCCATGTGCCAGTAGCAGGTGAACCCAACCACATGCCCAGGGACACCAGCACTGCACTGGGGGGCACACCCAGATGGGGGCTGGGCCCTGGCCCACCCAGGCCATCAGAGGGCCATCATAACCATCCCCCAAACCCTGGGGCCCCCACCACCATGGAGCAGGACAGGGCAGCTGCCTACTGGATGTACCTCGCGCTCTCAGTCGAGTGCTACCGCGACTACACTGAGCAGCTGCGCCTCCTTACTGTGGAGCTGCAACTGGGCGCCCGCCTGTGGGTTACCCTGGCCTGGACGGCTGCAAGGGCCTCCATGGTTCAGGGCGCAGAGGCTTTCTGGGGCAGAATGGCAGACTGTGAGCTGGGGACAAACCCGGCCCGCGGTGCTCCGCGAGGCAGACGGGCATCTCCAGTTGGGGAGGAGGATCATGCGCCAGGCAGCCCTGCTCTCTATGCCCATTGACAGGCGGATATGAGTCGCTGAGCGGGCACAGGATTGGTGGGCCAGGGCGCTGGCCAAGTGGGATGAGGCAGCCTAGAGGGCCCACTCTAGGATGGACAAGCTCATCCTGCTCAGGCTCGCTGAGCTCCTTACGCCCTGGATGGAGCGACAGCACACCCCCATGAGGACCCCCATCCCCATGGTCCAGGCGGTGGCAATAGGGGTCTGGGCCCTAGCAACGCCTGACTCCTGCCGGTCCGTCTCCCAGCACTTCAGGGTAGGCCTGAGAACTGTTGCCTGTATCCTCTGGGATGTGTGTGAGGCTGTGGAAGACATGCTCCTGGAAAGAACGATCCAGCTGGTGGACCAGGGGGCTGTGCTGGCAGGATTCGCAGCTGGAGGCTTCCCCAACTGCATGGGAGCCGTGGATGGCAGCCACATAGAGATCCTCCGCCCCTCCGCAGGGGAGGCTGAAGAGTATGTGAACAGGCACGGGTATCACTCCCTGCAGCTGCAGGTGGTTGTGGATCACCAGGACCGGTTTATAGACATCTTCATGGGCAACTCCGGCAACAGTCATGATGCCCGGATCATGACCATATCCCCCTTCTATGCCTGTACATTCTCAGGGGGACTTCGTTGACATGGGGATGACATGGATTGAGGGGGTATCAATGCCCCCCTGTATCCTGGGCGACCCTGCCTACCCCCTCATCCAGTAGCTAGTGAAGGTCTACCCGGTTGCACGCACCCCTGCGAAGGTGCTATACAATACCCACCTGCGCTCCAGAAGCCGTGGTGGAGCGAGCCTTCGGGGCCCTCAAGCAGTGCTGGAGGAGCCTCGCTGGTCGGCTAGACTACACCGTGGAGACCTCTGCCCTGGTGATCGGTGCCTGCTGTGTGCTCCACAATTTGTGCGAGACCGAGGGAGCAGCCCTGGAATACCCTGAACCCAACTGGGCCCCTGGCCCGGTGCCCCTGTACATGAATGCCAAGAACCCCAGGGAGTACTGTTATGCCAAGCGCATCCGGGACGCCCTGGTGAGGATATCAGCTGGGAGGCCAAGGTGTGAGGGCTGCCCCTCCCCAGCCCACCGCTGGGGGTTCCCTGGGCCAGCCCCTGCATGGGTGGGGGTTGCCCCCCCATCACCCACATATGGACCCGGGAGGCAATATGGTGCAAACACAATTTATTTCACCCACATGTACATGTGCACCCGACCCCTCTCCCTCCAGCCCATTTGTTTCCCACCCCTTATAGTGCCCCCCTCCCACCACCCTCCCCCTCCCACCTGGTCCCACCATCCCCCACATTTCCTGGAATGGCCCTGTGAGCACCCAGTTTTGGCCATGGAGCCCTGTGAGCTCCCCTCCCCCCTGCTGTCCTTGTTCCCAGCAGTGTCCTGGGCCGTCTCCTGGTCCAGCAGGGGGGGGGCAGTGGTTGGGGAGAGGGCTGGGCCTGGACCCGGGGTGCCCCCCTTAGCAGCTGCACCCCCTGGAGGGCAGGGGGGACCGGGAGGTAAATGTGCAGTCCCTGAAGGCGTGGGGGGTGGCTGGGGTGGCAGGGCAGGGGGCGGGGGTGCCAAGGGCCCTGGCATGGGGACCTGGGCAGGCAGGATGCCATGGGGGGGTGGCTGCCATCACATAGGAACACATGGTGCCCACGTGCAGGAGCAGGGAGGTCCCAATATCGTGGAACCTGTCCATTTTGGCAGAGTGCTCCTGCACCATGCCTGTGATGGCCTGCTCCAGCCGGCCAAGCCCTTCCACCCGCCTGCTGTGCTCCCAGCACTCCAGCCTTTGCTCCAGGCATACTTTGGCCTGGAGCCTCATGTCCCACACCTCCGCCCGCTCCAGGGGCTGCTCGATGGCTGCCTCCATCCGGTCCACGGTCACTATCATCCTCTCCCCATTTCGCCGAGGTCCAGATGATATCCTCTACCTTGTCCTCCCTCCACCAGCAGACACGTGCCCAGTGCTCCCTCATGCACTGTGATGGGGGCACGGGCCCTGGAGACTCTGGCTTCCGAGGTTGCCCTGTGGGTACAGGAAGGTGAGTCCAATGGCGCCTCAGGTGCATGCCCCCAGCCTGGGATGCAGCAGGGGCTGCAAGGGCCCCCGGGCGTGTCTCCTGGCCCCTTCCCACCCCCCTCCTCATCCCGTCCCACACCAAAACTGTCCAGGGACCCCCTCTCTGCACCCCGGAGGGCCCTCCCACCCGGAACGAATGCCTCACCTGGTTCCTCTGCCTGCTGGCCAGGCTCCTCGGTGCCTGCCTGCTCACCCACCTGGGTCTTGTGCTGGGGTGTTCCATGCCCTGTGGGCAAAAAGGGGGTGTTGTTGGTGTAGGGTTCCACGGTTGGGCGACCGCAACCTGGGCCCCCTTCCTGCCTTGCCTTTGGGGGGCTGGGGCTGGCCCATCCATCCTACCCTTGGCCCCTGCCCTCTGTGGGCCCGGTCCCTCTCCCCTCCAGGTTGCTCACTTACCCTCAATGTCGGTCTTGGATCCTTCTGAGGGTGGCCCCACAGTGTGGAAGTGCTCCCCATGGGACTACTGGCTGAGGCTGATGAGGGTGCCGGCCTTGGACTCTGCTTGTCCAGCCTGGGAGTGGGTGCTCTCCAGGCTACTTTCCTGGGGGGGGAGCTGCAGGTGCCGGAGGTCCCGGGGCATTCCTCCTGGGGGTCTGGGGCCCTGGAGCTTGTGTCTACCAGGGGGGTGGTGAGGGGAGGGGGTACCTCAGCCCCTTCCCTGTCCTGGACCACTGCACTCCCCACGAGCTGTGGGGCGACTATCGACCCCTTCATGTGGAGTATTCAGTCCAGGGCATCATAGAAGAGGGCGGTCTGGGCTCCGTGTCCAGACTGCCTATTGTTGTCCCAGATGGCCTTGTACCCCCTCTTCAGCTACTTGACCTTGGAGCGGCACTGTGTCACAGTGTGATGGTGCCCCGCCACCTCCATGTCCCCCACTATGTCCTGGTAGACATGATCATTGCACTGGTTGAGCATGAGCTCCAGCTGGTACTACAGGGTCCCCCAGATCCATATGAAGTCCCGGGTCTCCTGCAGCCCCCACTGGCCCCCTCTGTGGTAGGACTTCCTCCCTAGTCTCCCCTGTGAGTCCTCCTCCTCCTCCTCCTCCCCTTACCCATTTCTGGGGTGCCTCCTCCCCCAGTCCTGCTGCTGTCCCTGGGGCTTCCTGTCCCCGGCTGGGAATCTTTTTTTACATTCTGGCCGGTGATTGCCATCCAGACGTTACTTTTTGTTGTTTCCTGGTGTGAATCTCTTTGACCACGCTTCCGGAGATTGTCCAGCGGGGAGCCCCGTAAGTGTGGTTGAAATTGACCCCATGTGGGTATTGACCGTGGTGGACATATGGGGGCCACCGAACAGATGTTCAGGGTGCTTTGGCCCCGCTGGTTCACTGTGGTTGAACGTGATCTCGTAATGTCTGAAAATACCCTTTGACATACAGGTGGCTCTCATTTTTTGTAACATATTAATTATAATTGCTGTTTAGCATTTACACTTAGTTTTGGACTAATTAATACCTACTTAATGGGGGTGACACTGTTAATGCATTGCTATAAAGTTCCAAATGCATTTGGTAGAAAGACTTTCATGTAAGTTCTTTATTTTTCCTATTTATATCTAAGGTTTGAATTTGACCAATTTTGGTCGTATTAATACCACCACAGTGTTATGCTAACTCTAATACATAGTGTCTACTCTATAATACACCTTCCACAAACTATTTGATGGAAATAAATGCTTATATCCAACTTTTTTCTATTTTAAAAATGCATACATTATATTGTTATGGCCATATCTTACACCATAATATAACACCCTATTGTACAATTGTGCAGCATTACAGACCTTAGTGTATTTTCACTGGAGAACTTCAGTTTGTTTGGGAAGTCTTCATACATCCATAATTCACTTTCTTTTGTCATTTAGAATATGGTGTTTTTTTTATCACAGTCATGAAATCCTTGAGGTTCACAAGGTAATTTATTACTTACTAAACACTTTTGACCAAAGTTGCTGTTTTAGCCTAGAGGAAAAGCAGATGGCTTTTGCCATGAGAACTATTGTACAAGAAACAAACATACTTTTTTTAAAAAGAAAATTGATCATTTCATGGGCCAAATTAAACATGAAACATCAAGATTTAACTTCCATTCTTAGAAATCCCAAAGCGGAGTCCAAATTGGGGTAAGGTGAATCTAGACAATTTTAACTATGACTTGGTTAATGTCGAGTGAAATGGTTAAGCATTTTTTTAAAAAGAAGTCTCTTTTGGTAGAGGTATTATATCTTCTTAGAAACCAAACTTGTCTTTGATTATACATGATAAAGTGACCAAATACTGTGGCTGAGTGTGCTGCTGGACTACTGTGAAAACTCACAGAGAGTCCAATATTACCCTGTGTGTGACCATCTTTTATTCTGTCTCTGATTAAGTGAGGTGCTCATTAAGCTATAGAATATAGGGACAATAGTTCAAATGAGAAAAAGAGCCCTACCTGTGAAATTCAGATTCAAATGGGAAAGTCCACAAAGTCTGGGATCATAGCCACATGAGTTGTTTTGGTTTGACACGCAATTCTTCATCTGTGTTGTGTCCAAGACCTATCAACACGGCTGGCAGAATGATTTTATATAGAAAAGGGGGCACAAGGGCTTTTGTTTATAGGAATTAGAAGAGAATGTTAATGGGGTGGGGGATGTAAAAAAAACCTTCTCAGAAAGGAACAAAACGTACAGAACTGTCTTTCTGCCTACAGAGTAACCAACACTAAAGTCTAGCTGGATTCCATATGCAAGAAAGCACATTCAAAGCTAAACACCTGAGTGAATGATGAATGTGACGTGCACCAGTCTTTCGAAAGTAAATGTCAGCATTGTGAAGATATTTTTATTAGAGGATTTTAGAACTACATGCCATCTGAATGGCCAGCAAGAGAGTTAATGAAAAGTAATGGATGAGGATGAACTATTGGGGATGTGCACAGTAACTATCTTTCATTTTCATTATTAATTTCATTTTCATTATTAAAATGACAATTGTTTTTATTATATTTCGTTAGTCTTTGTTTTGTTTTTGTTTTCATTTTCATTTTCGATTTTCATTTGTTTCAATGGAATACACATTTTTGGTTGTACCTTTTTTAATTTTCATCCAACACTTGATGGCGTTGTACCCCAAATAGAGAGCATTATGTTTGCCAAGTTGCTGAATGAGTTGTTAAAGGGATCCTATTTTATACGAAGTTGAAATTTGGTATTTCACGTAATTCTGTGTACACATTACTGGATGTAACGTCTTTTTTTACCATCTAATTTGGCTGAAACTTGGGACAAGTATACCCCTCCCCAAATTACACCAGCCAAATTTCAGAAGAATTGGTTAAAGGGTACCAATGTTATAAGTGATTTAATTTTAAATGCATTTTTGGCTGTAACATCTTTGTATTATATCCAGTTTACATGATATTTGGGAGGCATCTATCTACTAGGGATGTGCGAACAGAACGAAGTTCGGTTGTGGGGATTTGCTTCTGGGCATGCGTGAGCAGTAGCTGCCGCTGCAAAATGCTCCAGACAGCCCAGCCAGACTTCGCATAAAAAAAGGTAAAAAACATGGACTTGCAGCCCCTAATGGGAAAAAACATAAAAAAGAACCCCCCCACCCCTCAAGGATTCAAAAGAAAGGGGCAGAGTGAGGCAAAAAGCAGTGAAAAACCATAAAGAAGCGAGAGAGGAGGGGGAGGGGATCAGGAGCAACCCCAGGAAGGCAGCATGGCGGAGGCACGTGCAGCACAGCAGGGGGAACAGCAAGACTTTACAGCACAGTTTACAGGCTTAATGGAGGCAATAAACTCCAATCACGCTAATTCCACAAAGCAATGGGGGCTCCTAAACGAGAACATACAGAAAGTAACTTCTGTGGTAGACTGTTTAAATAATAAATTCGATGGAATGGCAGAAAGAGTTGCAAGCCTAGAACAAAGAGTGGAAAGGAGAGAAATACAGCAGCAAAGATGGGAAGATAAGGTACAAGAGATGGAAAGAGCCCTAGGGGGAATACAGAGGAAAATGGAGGACATGGAAAATCGGGGAAGGAGGAATAACTTAAGAATTCAAGGAATCCCAGAGGGCATAGAAGCCCAGGGAGGCAGAGACTTGATCAGGAAAATCCTGAAAGAAATCCTCCCCAAGTGTCCCCAACTCCATGAAATAGAGATTGATAGAGCACACAGGACTCTTCGCCCCAAGCCAAAGGAAGGGGATCCCCCCCGGGCAGTAATATTCAGATGCCTTAGATATACTGATAAAGAACAAATCCTGTGGGAAGCCAGGAAACTGAAAGACTTAAAATATCAAAGTCACAGAATCAGCATACAACCAGACCTGGCAGCAGCTACAGTGGCGAGGAGAAGGGGATGGTATAAACTACAAGAAAAATTCACAGCACAGGGAATTAAAACGCAAATAAGATACCCGGCTACCTTCTCCTTCATGCATGAAAATCGCAGAAGGAATTTCTACGACACGAAAGCGCTAGAGAGATTCATTGCAGCAAAGCTGCCAGAGTTGCAGAGAGAAGAACCAAGACCTGCGAGAGAATAACCTAGGGGCAAGAGACACAGAACGGAAAACTTAGAATCCAAGTTAATGAAAAAACCCACGTAATCAAAAGACAAAAGAAGAAATAGAAAGAAGCGAAAATAAAAGATAAGAACTAATTGGGACCATGAACAAAAGGAAGGGCCTGTCTGGAGGGACTGCACAGAACGAGCGGCTCCAGAGGCACCTCCAGAGGAGGAGAAGGAGAGAAATGGACAACTGGATAAGTTGCCAAAGGGGAAGGGGAAGGTGGGGGAGGGGAGGGAATGGGGAAGAAACAGGGGGGAGGGAAGGGAAATGGGGACAAAGGGAATGGTATATAGGCAAAGAATGCACTAAAGTGAGTCGAGTAACAAAACCCACACAGAAAAGGGATGATGGCTGATTTAAAGATATGTTCACTGAATGTAAATGGGCTAAACTGTCCAACGAAAAGAAAAAAGACATGGTATTATGCAAAAAGGGTAAATGCACAGGTATTGGCTCTGCAAGAGACACACTTATTGCAAAAAGATAATGTGAGAATGAGAGACAAACGCTTTGAGCATATATATTTCGCAAATGCGGGGCAGAAAAAGGCGGGGGTCCTACTGGCCTTTGCACAAACACTGAAATTTAAAAGGGAAAAGATAGTAAAAGACCCAGAAGGTAGATACATAATGGTAACAGGGAAAGTAGAGGGAGAAATGTACACCTTTCTAAACATATATGCCCCAAACACAGGGCAGACAACATTCATGACGAAGATGACAAAACTGATAGAAAAAGAAAGTCAAGGGACATTAATGGTATTTGGAGACCTAAATAGTCCACTCACGAGGCTAGATAGATCAGGGGGAGGAAAAATGAAGAGAGGACAACTAAAAATGGCCCAAATAATAAGGCAGGCCCAATTGGTGGATGTCTGGAGACTAAAACATGCAAGAGACAGAGAGTATACTTTTTTTTCAAATAGACACATGACATATTCCAGAATAGATTACT
This sequence comes from Sphenodon punctatus, assembly GCA_003113815.1. Lineage (NCBI taxonomy): Eukaryota > Metazoa > Chordata > Lepidosauria > Sphenodontia > Sphenodontidae > Sphenodon > Sphenodon punctatus. The sequence goes on from QEPC01001768.1 coordinate 1,805,563, forward strand.
TACTCATGCAGGATACAAACTGGGAAAAATGCACTCAGATCGATATTATCCCTGCAGCGTTTACAGATCACAGCGCAGTTATAGCAAGGATAAGTACAGGGCAACAAAAAACACACAAGACACCTCATTGGGTTTTGAAGAAGGGTACTTTATTAAATGCATTAAACAAAGAACAAATCAAACAACATATTGATGACTATATGAAGTGGAATGATAATGGAGAGGTATCCCAGGGAGTAGTGTGGGAAGCTGCAAAAGCCTACTTGAGAGGCCAATACATCAAAATAGATGCCTATAATAAAAAGAAAAACAAAAAAGAGTTAAATGACCTCTATCTTAAACTAAATACACTAGAAGAAAAGATGAAAAAGAAACCCACAAAGCAATGTATTAGAGAAAGGGGAGAACTAAGAGGATTAATAGACACAATAGAAACAGAGAGAGTGATAAAAAAACTCAGATATACAAAACAAATTTATTATAATAAAAGTAATAAGGCAGATAAAATTCTGTCATGGATGGTAAAACAGAAAAGGAAAAAAACTCAAATAACACAGGTACTACACCCCAACCGACAGAGCTGGATTACAGGACTAGAAATGAAGGAACAATTCCAAAATTTCTATAAAAATTTATATACCACAGAAGAGCCTAACGGGGAGGAGATTGATGTATTCCTAGATAAATTAAAATTACCTAAATTAACAGCAGAACAGAGAGAATGGCTCAATGAACCTATAACTATCCAGGAAGTACAAAAAACAATAAAAGACCTGCCTAAGAATAAAACACCTGGACCAGATGGGTTTATCCCAGAGTTTTATCAAACATATGGGGAACAGTTGGCCCCACTGCTAGCGAAAGTGTACAATGGGATACAGGCAAAACAAGAGATGCCAGAGACATTCTACGCAGCCACCATTACGTTATGTCCGAAACCAGGGAAAATTGGCAAGGAATGTGGGGATTTTAGACCCATCTCGTTATTAAACACCGATGCCAAAATATTTACAAAGATTCTCGCTACTAGACTGCAAGGGATTATTAGAACACTCATAGGACCAGATCAGACAGGGTTTATTAATGGCAGAATGGGAGTGGATAACGTCAGAAGGGCGATAAACTTAATATATAAAGCTAATAAAGATAAAATACCCACGGCTGTGATTTCACTGGATGCGAACAAGGCCTTTGACAGATTAGAAAAATTTTTCCTAATGAAAACACTAAATGAAATGGGATTTAAGGGAGCATATCTAAAATGGGTAGCCAGCATTTATAAAAGACCGGTTGCTAACATTGCAATTAATGGGGAAGTGACCCCAAACATTCTAATCACTAGAGGAACACGCCAGGGATGCCCCCTGTCTCCCCTCTTATTTGACCTCGCAATAGAACCACTAATAGCAGCTATTAATCAAAATAAAAAAATCAAAGGAATACAGGCAGGAGAAGAGGAACATAAAACAATGGTATATGCAGATGATATGCTCTTGACAATGACAAATATACAGTCCTCAATGCAGGAATTAACCAGCCTGCTTAAGGAATTCGGGACATTATCAGGATATAAGATAAACACAAATAAAACACAAGTTATGGCATTAAATAAAACAAAAATGACACAGGCAGACCTAGACGAACTAAAGCAATTCCAAATGCAAACGGAACAACTGAAATACCTGGGAGTATGGCTCACTAAAAACACAAACAACCTATATAAAAAAAATTACTTACCCCTCATTCAAGAATTGCAAAACAAACAACACTCCTGGAGAAGGCTGGGATGCTCCTGGATAGGAAAAATGAATATAATTAAAATGCAGCTATTACCTAAAATATTATATACTATACAGGCCATACCCATAACATTAAACAAGGAATTTTTCCAAAAAATAGAAAAGATTATGAGATTTGTAATATGGGGACAAAAAAGGCCTAAAGTAAGAAGAACAATATTGAAAACTAAAATAGAACAGGGGGGATGCAACTTGCCAGACATGAGGATGTAACACAGGGCCTCTGCCCTGAGAACAGTTAAAGTATAGTACAACGAGGGTAAGGAACCTAGATGGAGGAATTTGGAATTAGAAACACTAGGGTTAGAAGACATCTTTGACAGCCCAGATAAAATACAATTAAGGGGCCCAAGGGGCCCGGAATGCAAGGACCATCCATTTGCAGGGGCTGCAATAAACACATGGAGGGAATGCCAAAGGAAGTTAGAGATAATACAAGGGAAAACCCCATACACCCCGTTAGATAAAATTGGGCCTAAGTGGGACATCAGAGAGAGAGAAAAAATGAAAAGATGGAGAGAAAAAGGAATATATAGAGCAACACACTTATTCATACAAGGGAGACTAAAAACAAAAGAAGAGATAGAAGAGACTACACAGGAAAAGATACCGTTCTGGCAGTATTGCCGACTGCACAGTGCACTGACAAATCCAAGGGATAAATTAAATTTTAGTAGGCCTCCCACAGAGCTAGAAAAA
>QEPC01001768.1:1813732-1830817 GCA_003113815.1 Sphenodon punctatus
GGGCCCTGCCTCTAGCAGCCAGGGTGGGATCCACCAGCCCTGGACTGCTTGGGTGGGGGTGGGGGTGGGAATTGCCTCTACAATGGGGGACAATGGTGGACCCTGAAAAACTTTGACCCCTGAATCACCTGCACCTGAAGAGGAGACAACCACAGCCTCCTGCACTGCAGGCGTACCACTGCCCTGCATGGCAATAGAGGACACTGCCAGGAGGTGACACCTAACCACCCCCCTAGTGCCACTAGTTCTGGGAGCCTCAGAAGCCATTTCCCCAAAATCTGGCCTGCGAAGCATGGGGCATGGTGATGGACTTGGGCTGCTACTTCTGCCTGCTGCCACTCCTCTGGCATGGCCCCTGTCACCTCTGCCAAATGCCCCATTGCCTGCCTTACAGGCAGCAGACCAGCCTCTCGAGATTCCCTTCTCCATTTATTATTATTATTATTATTATTATTATTATTATTATTATTATTATTATTATTATTGTTGTTGTTGTTGTTGTTGTTGTTGTTGTTGTTTGCTTTTTGTTAGCATTTATATAGCACCAGCGCTGTATCTGGTGCTTTACAAAAAGTAAGATAGACATGGTTGCTGCTCGAGAGCTTACAATCTAAAGATGGGGGAGGGGAAACAGGGAAGGGGGAACAGAGGGAGAGACAAGGGCTGCAACATTCATGAGGATGCGAGAACTCAGGTACACGTACTTGTCTTCGTTACAGAGAATTGGGAGTTTGCAGATAACAGGTGGGGGATAATCCTGAGTGGCGATGATTAGCAGGAGTTAGGAAGGGCAGAGCAGAAGAGGTGGGTTTTGAGGAGGGACTTAAAGGTGTAGAGGGTGGGGGCCAGGCAGATGAGGGAAGGGAGGGAGTTCCAGGCATGCAGGGCAGCGAGGGAGAAGGGACGAAGGTGGTTGGGGGAGCAGGGAAGGTGTGGGAGAGTGAGGGAGGGGATGGAAGAGGAGCGAAGGGCTCGAACAGAGTTTTGGAGGGAGTTCAGGGCAGAGAGGTAGGGGGGAGTGTTGTTGTGAAGGGCTTTGTAGGTGAAGACGAGGCGCTTTAGCAGAATATGCTCAGGAGGAGGGAGCCAGTGGAGAGAGGAGAGGAGAGGAGAGGAGAGGCTGCACGTGGTCAAAGCGATGGGCTAGGTGGATGATCCTGGCGGTAGAGTTTTGAACAGAGATAAGGGAAGAAAGGTGGGAGCAGGGAAGGTCAGTGAGGAGGAGGTTACAATAGTTAAGTCACGAGATGACATGGGCGTGGATGAGAGTTTTGGCAGAGGAGCCAGACAGAAAAGGGCGGATCTTGGGAATGTTGTGGAGGGAGAAGCGGTAGGATTTGACCACGGAGTCAATGTAGGGTTTGAAGGTAAGGTGCGAGTCAAAGATGAAGCCCAAGCTCTGGACTTGGGAGATGGGAGGATGGAGACCCCTTGAATGGTAATTGATAGGGAAGAGGGAGAGGAAGGCTTGGGAGGGAAGATCAGGAGTTCAGTTTTCATCATGTCCAGTTTGAGTTGGCATTGAGACATCCAGGTGGAGATATCAGCGGGACAGTTGTTCTCCAGTTCACCATGTCCCTTCACTGGAGGGGCTTTGCCTCACCTAGCATAGCAGTTAAGTTAGCGGTAGTGGCTTTTACCAGCAGACTTGCCGGTCATCCCCCACCTGATCATGGTTTCTTTTCCAAGAAATTGATTGATTTGTGGTCATGCCAGAGAGGCTCCAGGCAGGATAGCAAGTGGCCCATCACCACAAAGATACTTCGGGCTTTAACTAGTGAATTGGTGAGAGTTTGTTTTGATGAATTTGAGGTCCTCCTGTTTGATGTTGCATTCAAATTAGCATTTTGGGGGGCATTCCAGATTTCCGAACTGGTGGCAGCATCCAAGCTCGACCCAGACACCAAAGTTATCAGTAACAGGGATGTGACTGCCACAGCCCAGTCCCTTTCCATCACCCTGTGGGCATCTAAAACTGATCAGAGGCAAAGGGGTCAGTTGATCATATTGTACAGGGCAGGCATCCCCAAATTGTGCCCCATGGCCTTGGTGGGTCGATATAGGTCTATCCACCCCACCCCACTCCAATGGCCCCTTCCTCATGCACAGGGATGGTTTAGCCATGATGCACCATCAGTTCACTGCTGTCCTACATTGTGCACTGCTTAAGTCTCATCTGCCGGATCACAGGTCTGCATCCCTCTCCTTTTGTATAGGTGCGACAAGCTATGCTATGGCGATTGGCATGCCAAAGGGCAAGATTAAAAGTTTAGGGAGATGGAGATTGTAGTCTTTTGGAGGGTATGTGAGGCAGTTGCCAAACTGATGGCCACCTTCTAACTCTAGCCTGTTTTTCATCTGCAGGAATAAGACCAAGGGGTCACCGCAAGCTGATCTGGATAGCGAGCCACAGCATTGTTTATTGGGCAGGAAAAGCCATGGTCCACTCACGCTGGGGTACCCAGTTGGGACTCAGCGACAAGGCTAAAGTGGTGTGGAAAGCCAGACATGGCATGAGATGGGAGCAGCTGACGCCGCTCATCCATGAGGCTTTGAGAAGGTCCAGTTGGGTGAGAATAATATTCCCTAGATGTCAGGTTTAGAGTTAGTGGTAAAGATAAAAAGAGACTGGTTGAAGGTAGGCAGCCTTCTGCCTGCCACCAAATTGATCTGGACACATATGTTGGAAAGGATAAAGTGGTCCAATGCTATTCACCCAAGTAAGGTTGATAGGGTACGCAAGAAGATCAAACAGGAGGTGGAGAGGCTGGTCCTCGCCCAAGACGGAGACAGCATTGTCCACTCTGGAATTCGATTTTCGCAGCCCGAGCTGTACAGATCAGATGGCATCCACCTTTCTGAGGTGGGCGTGCATATGTATCTGTCTGCTCTTAAGGAGAAGTTAGTGCAGGTGATCTGAGGTTGGGGTGGGAATCTCAAACCAGACAAGCCAATTGCTGGAGGTTTGATGTGGCAGGGGTCCAGGGCGTTACGGAACTGTTCGGTAGACTTAATTGTGTTTTAAGTCATCTCCTTAAGAGATGGAGCATGGGTGAAGCTAGAGCAGGGACTGCCAGCTTCCAACCCAGGCTTAGGAGTGAGGGGTGAGCTTTACATCGGAGGGCAGGGGCGGTCCCCTTTTGGAAGCCACCACCTCCCTCCTACTTTGGTCACGAGAGGGCGTGGACCTCCCCAACCAGTCAGGCGGCTGGACTAAGAGTGACCTAGTACACACAAAGTTAGTGGTACCGAGGGACATCGGGCCGCTCAGTTTGGTTTCTTAGTTATTCCTAAAAGCATAATTGTTAGGCTGGACCCAGGAGGGAGTATACCCCCTCCCCGACTTTTAATGTTGTCAATAAAGTGTGCGGTCTTTATATCCCAATTAAGTGTGTGTGTCTTCTTCCGGGGTGCAGGGTCAATTGTTAAATGTGGGGGCAATTGGCCATTGTCAATGGTTAATTGGCAATTGGCCAGCCTGGATTTTTGAAACACGTCTTCTGATTTCTGGGATGCTTCCCCCTTCCCTCTGCCTTGCTGCCTGAAGTCCTAGTTATGTCCCTTCTTTAGACATTTCAGAGCCACCCAGGATTGGTCCTGGAAAGCTGGAAGCATGCAGTAAGAGAGGCACTCACATCTTTGTCCAAGCCAGGGTGTCTTTGAAATGTCAAGTCAATTGTCCAGAAGAAATATCTGTCATCTCTGCTGTTTGGCACAGGCTTCAGTCTGGGTGGGAACCCCAGGTGCATGGGGGTGTCCATCAACTTGCAGAGAACGCCCCAGATGGGGGCAGGAGGATGTTGGGCAGCACCCAGGTGCATGGGGATTGGATTTATGTAGCTAGTTGAACTCTTGCAGTGAGCTCTAGCACACACACACACACACACACACATGCACACACACACACACGCACACACACACACACACACACACAAAGCCTGCCAGGAAAGTCTGAAAAAACGCGTTGACCAAAGCCAAAACTAACCACAGACAAAGAGCAGGCCCAAAGAACATCAACTTATACCTCTCTCTATGCCCACTTTGAAGCCACCACCAATTGGTCCTTCTGTAAAGGTGGAAGCATGCAGTAATTGTCCAGTGAATGTGTCTGTCAGTCTGTTAAACTGCTCCCCATCCCTTCTACAGTCCCCTCCCCCCTGCCATGCCTGTCTCTGAATAGCACTGCATGTGCTATTTACCTGAATAACAAACGTTTTCTAGAGGGAAACTTCAATTTGCTTTTAAAATTTAGCCCCTTTATCAAATCATTCTACAATTTGGCAGTGATAATTCACAGAGGTACAATCTTGCCAAATTTTATGTAAAATGGATGGAATAAAAACACGTTACAGCCAGAAATGCATTTATAAGTAAATCACTTAAACAGAAATAAGATTTGTGGATTAAAACTTTCTAAATCAGTACATATATACCCACAAGAAAGAAAGTCTTTTGTGTGTCTGTGGATCCTTGGTGCTTGATGCATCCATTGTCCAGTGGACATGATTAATTGTATCATAGCAGACACATACGGTCAAATCCTCATACCAGCCCATGGTCACAAAGGCTGGGAGGCCACTAAACAGATGCATGGGGCTGTAAAAAAGAGGAGAATAATCCATTATTAGGCATCAGATATCACCATCTGCAAAGATATCACAGGGGAAACTGCTACATGCTACACTTATTACAGGGTGGAGGCCCAAAATATCTGTGCACCAGTCGATCCTCTCACTCCTTTGTTACGTCTTCTTCTGCTACACCAGATTTGTCCTGTTTTTCTACCTTCCTATCCATTCCACAATATTTTTCCAAAGAACTGTCTGGTTCTACTACAGATCATGCTAGTTCCAATGTTATTGTCAACCCTAAGGATAGACAATCTGGACAGTTGATTTAGATGTTGACAACATTCATGGGCACAAAATCCTCCTGCTCAAATTTGGGGGATGGCCAATTTTTGGTAGAATGGTCACTAATAATGCTTCTGTCCTGGGTGCCAAAATGCCGAGTTAGACCTATCTCCAACAAGCAAACCCTTACATTATGATATTCTTTTAAGGCACTTCCCTCAAAAATTACAGATGTATTTTCTGCCTATAACTACAGCTACAGATTAAAAAAAAGAATCTTCTGTCTGTAAAAATTATAAATCTATGTACAAAAAGAGAGGAGAGTTCTATCTTTGGATGTGAGTACCCGGCTTTCTTCTGAGTTAAGATGATACATTAATGCTGATGAAAGCAGAATTTGGCCTCACATTTGTATTCTTTAGTCTAAGAGGATGTTTGTCCAATAGTTGCTCTGTGTAAGATGAGAGCAGGAAAGGAATCCTGCCAGCAAGAACATGACAGAAAGTTGAACTAAGCAATATTACAAATGCAAAGGCCTATAGCACAGACCACAGTAAGACTCCACTGGCTAGATTTATTCCAAGGCTTCATGCCAGTAAGGCTATTACAGGGATATCAGGTTGACAGAATTTTATTAGGCAATTGGGTGAATTATGCAAATGAGTGACTAATTAACCATAGAACATAACTAGATTTGGGAAGACAAAAAACTGAGGATCTGTAACAGACTCTGATCAGGTGATTTAAAGGCTAAATCTGGCCAAAATCTAAAGCCCAGGAGGTGTAGCAGAATTCCCTTTTCTGTGTAGAGCTCCATCTAATCCTGTTGAATATAAAAGCCTTAGAAATGAAAATAATACATCAGCACAAGGGAAAGAGGGCAAATTAAATAACAGAAAATTGTCATGCCTGCATAACCTCCAGAAGCCATATCCATGTCAAAGCATTTGACTGCCCTACATATTCTGTCTTAAAATTTATCAGGGTGTCTTAAATTAACTAAAAAAAAAATTGAATGCATGTTAAAAAGGCAAACTAACCAAACCACTATCCTCCATAATGGCTAAAAACGTAGCCATTGGGATGTAATGTGATGTTCCGCAAGGTTACATTCTGTCTCCATTATTGTTTAATGTTGACATGCAGCCCTTGGGGGAGATTGTGAGAGGGTTTGGTGTGCATTGCAACCAATATGCTGATGACACCCAGCTTTACCTCTCTTTCTACCAATCCAGGTCCTGCCGTTTCAGTACTGTCCCAATGTTTGGAGGCAGTGGCGGATTGGTTACGGCAGAGCAGACTGAAGCTCAGTCCTGATAAGATCGAGGTGATGGCAGTGGGTAGGGCGAGGGAGGTGTTGGCTCACCTCGTAGAAGGGGTCCGCCCTCCTGTAGCCCAGCAGGTTTGGAGTCTAGGAGTGTTATTGCACTCGGGTCTCCATCTGGATCATCACGTGGAAGCAGTGGATAAGGCTGCCTTCTGCCATCTGTATCTAGTGCGGAGGCTGCGTCCTTACATTTCCAGGCCTGACCTGGCCACCGTCATCCATGCCTTCATCACCTCGAGGCTCGACTATTGTAATGCGCTCTATGTGGGAGTTCCCTTGATGCTGGTTCAGAGGCTGCAGCTGGTGCAGAATGTGGCGGCCCGTCTCCTTACGGGCACAGACCGACGGGAACACATCACCCCCATACTCCGCATGCTTCACTGGCTGCCTATAGCATACTGAGCCAGATTCAAGGTGCTGGTATTGGCCTATAAACTTCTACACGGCCTTGGCCCTTCATACCTCAGCGACCACCTCACCCTCCATGCCCCAGAGCGAACCCTTCATTCCTCCAGGAGTGCCTTCTTAGAGTTCCCCCGGGTAAAACGGGGGGCCACAATGGAGAGGGTGTTCTCGGTGGCCAGCCCGCAGCTGTGGAACTCCCTCCCGGAGGAAGCCTATCTGGTTCCAAATGTGTGGGCCTTCTGCCGGGCCTGCAAGACATGGCTGTTCTCCCAGGTCTTCAGAATGGAGGAGGGTGGGGTGGGATAATAATTCTAGAAGGGTGTGGAATTTTTTTTAGAATGTTTTAATTCCTGTGATTATTATTATTTTAAATTATTGTTATTTTTTTTATGCTGTACACCATCCCGAGATGCCATGGGCATGAGGGGGAGGCTAAGAAATATAACTAACTAAATAAAATAAATAAATAAATACCCGCAAAAGTACAGGGCTGGATTTTCCTGCTCTGCACTCTTCTGGATGTGTCAAGGTGTGCCGTCTCTCCCAGAACCAAAATATGCATGGACCTGAGTGGACCTGAAGGTGTGAACGTGGGGTTTGCCTTCTTCAGATGGAAAGTGGATGCTGGAGACATGACTGTAGTTTAACAAGGGACCACTGTTTTATTGGGAGTTTGCCAGTGCAATACCATGGACATCCACAAGAGTCCCATTCATCTGGAAAGTAAACCCAACTCACTTGCTTATATCTATAAAAGCTCATCAATGTTAGTGAAGCCTGTCCTCTGTCACATAGACCAATTCCTGGATTTGCTCAGTCAGTCAGCTCACACCCAATTTGTCCCCAGCTGCCCCATGAAAATCAGCTACCATGTTTGTGCTCCCTAAACCAGAACAGACACAGCCTTCCTTTGTTTCCCAAAGGGGAGGGGCAAAGGTGTAGGTAGCTATAATAGGGAAAGTGGGGGTGTGCACCAGGACTGCATGTAATTTTTACGTTATCATTTTCATAATTAAAATGTGTTGTTTTCATTTTTGTTATGAACTAAATGTCGTTTTTCATTATTGTTGTCGTTATCGGTACCGATTTCAAACAAAGATTTTATTTTTGGTTTCAGTGTCCATTTTGTGTGCCAATGAAGAATTATTGTTGATAGTTTAACTCCTTCCCCTTCTCATTGTGATACAGAAAGAACTGCACACAATAATATATACTATACACAAAATGTAGTTTTATTTATATAATATATACAGAATCTAAGCTTAACCTAACCTATGTATAATTAAAAATGTTCCTATTCTATAATCCCAATATATATTAACCAAAACAAAAGACTTAACACTTTAAAAAAACCTTAAATGCACAATACTTTTCATAAAATCCCAAAATACCCCAAATTCAGTACAATTACAATTCAAAAAACCTTCCACTCCATACATTGCAACAAAACATAAACGCCCCAAAACATGGAAATTAATTCACAATTTGAACAATATTTAATATTTTATCATCATCAAAATAAATGTAACTAACTTCATTCCTTATCATACATACTTTTATACATTTTTATCAAAAACTAAACTTTCACATTTTCCATTATTAAACTTTAATTGTTTATCATAATTCAACAACAAACAATTTTTAACAGTGCATTAAGTCTGTTTGTACACAACTCCATTCTGTTGAACGAACTGTATAATATCATGTATACTCAGATAGTTAACACTGTATTTTATGAAGTGTATACATTTTCTATACATATGAAGCACAGACTTAATGCACTGTCAAAAATTATTTGTTGTTGAATTATGATAATCAATTAAATTTTAATAATGGAAAATGTGAAAGTTTAGTTTTGGAGTATTTTTGGATTTTAAGAAAAGTATTGTGCATTTAAGGTTTTTTTAAACTGTTAAGTTTTTTGTTTTGATTAATTTAGTGGTTGTGTGGGACATGATGGGGGGACAGATTGGGGGGCTGTGGCCCAGTAGGGCTGACTCTCCTTCCAGGTGCCCCCCCCGCGGATAACAAAAAAGGGGGGCAGGGAGGATCCCTCCCTCTCTCCTTAAGCAGTGCCCTAAACCCCCATCCCATCTTCAGGGGAGGGTAGACGGGGTGCTGTGGCTTGATAGGTCTGACTCTCCCCCCAGGGCCCACCCCCCCAGCATGATAATAAAAAAGGGGGTGCAGGGAGGATACCTCTCCCTCTTGTCAAGCAGTGCCCTAACCCAACCCCACCCCCCATTCCAAGGAAAGCAGGTAGGCTGGGCAGTGGCCCAGCAGGACAGACTCCTCTGCTAGGTGTCCCTAAGCGAGGGGCTTTCAAGCACCTCAAGCAGTGCTCCCAGGACCCTCCACCCCTCCTGTTTATGTTTCTAGGGGACCTCTCCCATAGGGTGTGTGGAACGCCTCTAGCGGCAGGCACAGGGCTTTGGCAGGGAGGTACAATTGAAACCAAGGCGGTTGACTGACATCTAGCAGGACCGGAGCCGCAGGGTAGGTATTACAGCAGTAGAGTGCAAAAAATGGCCCCCCGCACGCGCAAGGGCAAAAAGGACACAACAAAGAGGGTGGCAGTGCCCCCTCCCCCCAACAGGACTAGGGAAAAAAGGGGAACGCAAGGTGGTGCCACCCAGGAGGCAGTCCTCCAGGCCATGCAGGCCCAACTAGCCAGCTACCAGGCCTGCATAGAAGAACTAGAAGGGGGCCAAGGGCAGTCCAAAAACTGTGAGGGTGGCGAGCAGGTAGCTACGGCGAGCAACACGGCGATGGCTTCCACCCCCGCCAGTGGGGAGGCCACGTGTCGCATGGGGAGTGGGCGGCATTGGGCTCACCCATCTCATTACAGGGACGAGGAACCAGGGCCTAGCAGACGGAGGGAGGAATCCCCGCCCAATTATCAGGCACAGATCGACGCTCTCCAACAAGGCATGCAGGCACTGACGGAAAGTTTAGAGGTGGCCCAGCAGAGACACTGGGGTCCCGGGGGTCCCAGACACCGGCGTGACCTCGAATCGCCGGAGGATGAACAGGCTGATGAAGGTTGTTGGGAGGGGGATGCCGAACAGTGGGGGGTGGGGTCCATCAGGGGGCATGAAGAAAAATTCACAGCAGACGCATGTGTGCAGCGGGAGTGGGGTCGTAGCCAGCATTAGTCTGGTTGTGATTGGGGGGGTTCCCCCACTGGGTCGGGCATGCACTGCCATGGAGGGGGGCTGTGGACAATATGAGACTTATGGGTACAATCCTGCAGCGCAGGTATGGGGAGCAGATAGATTCTGCCCTGGGTTGGCAAAACGGTGCTGCGGTCACAAGGAAGAACCCTACCCCTTGTTATGGGGATACGCGGATGTGTCAGCTCCCTTTGGCGAGCATTTGCTCCAGGCCACCAGGGGAAAGATCTGGAGTGGGGAATATATCTATATATTCTCCCTCCTCTTCAGTGAACCCATCCCCAAACCCAACGACAAAGAGGAGAAGAAAGAGAAGGAGAAATTTAAAAGGCCAAAGGCGGAGCGCACCTGGTCCAATTGGACAGATGCCTTCAATATGGGCGGTCCGGGAGCGTGGCTGCGCTAAGACAAATCTTTTTGTCATAGGGCAGCCAATAACCCGCGCCTTCGCTGGGATTTGCATGCACATGACATCTGGTTGGAATGCATCAGCTGTGCCAGATATAACCCGTGGTCTGACAGTGGTCACGTGCTGTCCCGAGTGAGGAGCATGTAGCAGACCGAGGGTGGACAGAGGGGCAGAGTAAAGCAGACAACAGAAGGGCCAACCTGCTGGGATTTTAACGATGGGGGCAGGTGTTTTGGGGCCCAATGTAGATTCAAGCACATGTGCACACAGTGTGTGGGCGATCACGCTGCCTCTGGGTGCACACAGTTTTGACAGTATGGATCCAGGAACCGGGGATGGGCAGGCAATAGACAAAACCGTGACAGCCAAGGGGGAGCCACACAGGCAATGGGGAAGTGTGCCAACCCCAGTACAGCATGAAGCATTACGGGTAGCCACCCTGGGCTACCCTGACCGCCAGACAGCTGCCTATGTAATCGAAGGTTTAAGGCTGGGCTTTAGGATCCCGACTGAGGGCCCCCATTATCATCTAGGGGCTCAGAATTTGAAATCCGCGATTGGAAATGAGCAGCTAGTCCAACAAAAGCTCGATAAAGAAGTCAGAGAAGGCAGAATTCAGGGCCCATTTGAGGAGTTGCCGATTCCCACTCTGCGAATATCCCCCTTGGGCATAGTACCTAAGAAGACCCCAGGGGAATTTTTCATGATTCACCACTTGTCCCACCCCAGGGGGGAGTCGGTGAATGATGCAATCCCACCAGAGCTGTGCTCAGTAAGGTACGCAACATTTGACTTGGAAGTCGAAATGGTGCATGCCTGTGGAAGGGGGCACCTCCTCACAAAGTGAGATATNCAGGCAATGGGGAAGTGTGCCAACCCCAGTACAGCATGAAGCATTACGGGTAGCCACCCTGGGCTACCCTGACCGCCAGACAGCTGCCTATGTAATCGAAGGTTTAAGGCTGGGCTTTAGGATCCCGACTGAGGGCCCCCATTATCATCTAGGGGCTCAGAATTTGAAATCCGCGATTGGAAATGAGCAGCTAGTCCAACAAAAGCTCGATAAAGAAGTCAGAGAAGGCAGAATTCAGGGCCCATTTGAGGAGTTGCCGATTCCCACTCTGCGAATATCCCCCTTGGGCATAGTACCTAAGAAGACCCCAGGGGAATTTTTCATGATTCACCACTTGTCCCACCCCTGGGGGGAGTCGGTGAATGATGCAATCCCACCAGAGCTGTGCTCAGTAAGGTATGCAACATTTGACTTGGAAGTCGAAATGGTGCATGCCTGTGGAAGGGGGCACCTCCTCACAAAGTGAGATATCAAGTCTGCGTTTCGACTTCTGCCCGTGCATCCCAAGGACTTTGAACTCCTGGGTATGCAGTTTCAGGGTAAGTTTTACTTTGACAAGGCAATGCTCATGGGATTTTCCATCTCATGTGCGGCCTTCAAAAAGTTCAGCACCATCCTCGAGTGGATTACGAGCCAACGCGTGACGCGGAGTTCAATCACGCACTACTTGGATGATTTCCTCTTTGCGGGAAGGGCGGGGACCTCCGAATGCGCATTGGGAATGCAGGCATTTCAAGATGTAGCCAAAGAGCTGGGGATGCCATTGGCACCTGAAAAAACAGATGGACCAACAACGAGGTTAACTTATCTGGGGATAGAGCTGGACACTGAGTGCTCGGTGTCCAGACTGCCAGACGACAAGCTCAGAGCCCTTAGAGAAATGGTAGTGGAGGTATCAGGTTCCCCGAAAGTAACAATTAAACAGTTGCAGTCTCTTATGGGCATCCTTAATTTTGCCTGCTGGGTCATCACACCAGGGAGGGCATTCATGTCACGTTTATATGCCCAAACAGGGAGGGACCAGCCCTCACACCACCATATCCGAGTGACCAAGGTGATGCAGGAGGACCTGGCAACCTGGGAGGCCTTCCTCTGAGGCTATAACAGAGTGAGTTTCTGGCGGCAATGACTCCTTTTGGAGGCAGAGCTCCAGATTCACTCAGATGCGGCAGGAAGCCACGGTATTGGGGTCTACTTTAGAGGCAAATGGTGCTCAGCCCCGTGGCCGCAGGCATGGGAGGAACAGGGCCTAATGCGTGACTTAACATTCCTGGAGTTCTTCCCCATAGTGGTGGCAGTAGAACTGTGGGAGGCGGAATTTGCCAATCGGAAGGTTTTATTCTGGTGAGATAACATGGCTGTCGTTCAGGTCATTAACAAACTGTCCTCGAGATCAGAAAGGGTGATGCGGCTGGTTCGGCATTTTGTTCTCAAATGCCTACGGGCAAACATTTTGTTTGTGGCAAGACATGTCCCAGGGATAGATAACGCCATAGCTGACACCCTTTCTCGATTTCAGACAGACTGTTTTCGCCAGCTAGCACCAGAAGCCAGGGAGGACCCCGAACCTTTGCCGAGGGACATGTGGAGCCTTGGATTGTAAAATTATATAGGGCAGTCCAGGGATCCCTCACACCCAGAACCAGACGGGCCTATGAATCTGCTTTCAGTGAATTCCAGGAATACAGGTCAGGGAAGGGTTGGGAGCTTGGTTTCCCCATCCCTGAGGGACATATGCTGCAGTTTGTGCTCCGGCTCAGGCAACAAGGTTTGGCACCGGGACAATAGCTGGGAAAGTAGCAGCCATTTCATTTACGAGCCGATTGGCTGGTTACCCCTCTCCCGATAACGGCTTTTTTATGTGCCGATTGAAAGAGAGCTGGGCTAGGTGCACCCCACAAACACCAGGCTCCAGGGCCCCGATTACTCCACAGCTGCTTGTCAGTATTAGTCAGGCGTTACAGAATGTGTGTTGCTCTAATAGCGAAGTAGTGCTTTTCACGACAGTATTCTGTGTAGCACTATTCGGGGCATTTCAGATTAGCGAGATAGTACCCCAGTCCAGAGAAGATAGGTCGGGGGCGGCCCTGCAGATCCACGACATGGGCTGGCAAGGAAGGACCCTACTGCTGCATTTACAATGGTCAAAGACCAACCAAAAGGGGCAGGGATGGATTGTCAGGCTTTGCCCTTCGAATGATCACCATACATGCCCGGTAGAGGCAGTGGAACAGTATTTAGCATCCCACCCTAGGGTGGAGGGTCCATTGTTTATTCATGGGGATGGTACACCATTGACACAGTATCAGTTCGGGGCAGTCCTGTCCATGTGCGTGAAGGAAGCTGGCCTCGACCCGGCTTGCTACACTGCCCACTCATTTAGGATAGGGGCAGCATCAGTTGATGCAAGCATAGGCCTGGTCGGGAACCAAATACAACAAATAGGGAGGTGGCGGTTGGGAGCATACCTCCGGTATGTTAGGAATACCAAATCAAAGAGGTGTGGGCAAACGGGATCAGCAGGGCAATGGAATAACTCTGCTTTTTCTTCCAGATGGGTCAACTCGGCACGGCCAGAGAGTGGTGTGGATCGTCGGCCACAGCATCGTTCACTGGACTGGGAATATGGCTTCACGTAGTGGGTGGGGCACCCAGCTGGGCCTATGTGACAGCACAGAGATATTCTGGCTGGATAAACGCGGGATGCTTTGGGAGCAATTGCTCCCAATGCTGACTGCTGCAAACGAGAAATTCCCAGCACCAACGGTAATGGTGATACATCTAGGAGAGAACAATCTTCCTAGGTGTACAGGGCTGTGGCTGACAAAGAGGGTGAAGGCGGATCTGAGTACGGCCCAGGAATGGTTTCAAGGGTGCAATTAGTATGGTCCGACATGTTACAGTGAAGAGTGTGGACAAATGCTCGAAACCCGGGCAGGGTAGATCGGGCCAGAAAACGGGCAAACTGCGAAATAGGGGCTTGGCTGATAAGGGCCGGAGGTTTCATCATTTGCCAGAAGGAAATCAGTTATTACATAGATCAATTATACAGGAGCGACGGGGTACATTTGTCTGATGCTGGATGCAATTTATATGTTGGAGCCCTGAAGCGCAGCCTAGAAGAAATCCTGGAATGAAAGGTTGGCGGTAAACCAGCCAAGCAGAGCTGGCGGTTCTTGTGGCGGTAGGCTGACTTCAGGCCAATGGTTAAAAGTTGTAGTTGGTAGCATAGGGTTTGGATAGAAAACATCCTTAAGAGATGGGCATAGGCCATGCACAGATGCTCAGTGCGGCCCACTGTATGGGCAGTCCAAGGGTGGGAGGCGAACGGCCGGACCCGCTGGGCGGACTATGTACCAAACAGTAGGTTACGGTGTCCTCACCCTTGTTGTTGTTTAAACCCCGCCCTGACGGGCAAAGGGGTAGTTACGAGCAACCTCCTCTGGCCCGGGGGGAAACCCGGTGGTCGGGGTAGGGGATAACTTAATAAAGTTAGGTGGAAGTTAGGGCACAGGAGGATTCCCCTCAGGCTTAACCCGAAGAGGGGGAAAGAAAGGGGACTGGTAGACCGGCTAGTGCCGGGGTTGGTGGGGGGAACCTCTTGTGGTCTGGGTAACAGTTAGGAACAGCAGAGGAATAGGACCCCAGTTTAAGGGGGGAAGGTGGAGGGCTACCCCTTCCCCCCTTTTCTTGATTATCAATAAAGAGTGCGGCCGTTTAAACCCAATTAATGTGTCCTCGTCTTCTTTGGGGGGGGTCTGTCGAAAATAGTTTATCTGCGTTTTAAAAGGGACTGGTTAAGTTCTTGGAGAACAGGTCCATTAAAGACTATTAATGAGATAGGAACTGGATGCCCCAGAAATAACCGCATATTTAGGCACCGGGTACCCAACGAGGGGCTGTGGGGCTTGTCGGGTGCCTTCTGGGGGTGCCAGAAAATGCAGCTATTATCCAGTGGTAGCAAATGTGCTACCTGCTACAACTCTAGTCCCTGAATTCTAGTGAAATGTTATCTGTTTGTTGTTAAGCTAAACTTTATGAGCTATGAACCTTACACTCCATGACTTCCAGCTAGTATTTAGCTGGGATATGCTTAGACCTCTTTTAATTCAGAGTTAGCTAATCCTAGCAAACACTGGCAATATAAGCAACAATATGATAAAGCGGAAATCAAGAAGGCTTACCAGTACTCACACTAGCTGAACTCTCTGCCCACTCTGCCTGCGTCTCTCTCTGCTTGAGAAGGTGTTCTTCCAGGGGAGAGTCCAATCTATACTAGTGGTAAGGCCTCAGCCCTGCCTACAGTCTATTGCTTAAAAGGGATCAAGCAATCTCTTTAATATAAATCCACCTCTACCTCCAATGGAAGGCATTAAGTGTATAAAATTACAGAAAGATTAGATAAAGAAATCTGATTTTATAAGCTGTTGAAGTAAGTTATTTTGTAAAAATCTACATATACATTCCTGGATGTAACTTCTTTGACTCCCATCTAATGCAGATAAAACTTGGCAAGTTTATACCCCTTGCCATGTTTACTATATCTGACAACTTTCAAAAGGATTGGATAAATGGTCCTGGTGATATAAGCAATTAACTTATCAATGTATGTCTGACTGTAACATCTTTGTAGTCCAGTCAGTGTGCATGAAATTGGTCAGGAATGTATCTCCCACTTTCAGTATCATCTCTGGTAGATATCAGTATTTATTTATTTATTTATTTATTTACGGCATTAGCTTTCGCCATAGCCGGTTATCCAATACACATATGCATTTAAATCCGTTACATCATTTACATCGAAATCAAAATCCACATCATCAATACCACCATACTTTTATGATTTCAGACAATCCACTTCATCACATTCTTACCCCCCTTCATAATTAGATGCAAACTTATCAGCACTTATGATGCCTATACACGGCTCCATAGAGCATTACTCTAAAATATCACCCAAGGGATGATCGTAAATTTACATACAAACATATACTAAAAGCCCTCTATGGAGCATCAACTTAATATTCCGAATCACTCTAAGAATATGTGCACCGCTGGAACTGCAACCATTTCACCCCCATTCCAGGTCATCTAAAAGTTCCTGGATTTTAATATGTACTCATTTTATCCCCTACCACTTAATGACGGCTCAGAGCTTATCTCAAAAGCCTGGAGCGCATACATAATTACTAGTACCTTGCTCTTCCTCGGGGCATACCTTGGCAGAGCTTGACCCCTGACACGCAACCACCTAGTGGTCAAGTTGTTTCATCCAAGATCGTAACCCCAAATGCTGCTACCACTCTGGAGCAGCAAGAATCATCCCCAGTTAATAATAACCAGGTTTTCACCTCTTCCCCTGCAAAATTAGGTAAAGCCATTAAATGTTTCCCCAAAAATTTCCTTCTCAAAATATTGTATCTAGGGCAGTATAGAAATATATGCTCCACTGAGTCTACAATCGCCTCATCACATTTCTGACACAGTCTGAGGCTTTTATTTGGATTTTTAGATATCTCCCCTCTACTAACGCTGATGGGAAAAGATTGCATCTTAATAGCGTTAGCGCGCACCGACAATGCGCCTGGGGCCAATCCAAATATTTTAACTGAGATCCATTAGTGCTAGGGCAGTAGTACTCAGATGCTATCCCCTGTGCTTGTATGGCGGCTGATTCCGTTTGGACCTCCCGGTCCAGTAGCCTTTGTCTAATTTTGGCTACTGCTTGGCGAAACTTCAAAAGCTTTAATCGATCTTTTGCCAAACCCAACATTGTGTAAGCCTTCTCAATAGGGTGTGACCACAGGGCCAAAGCTCTTTCTTCCCTAATAAATTGCAGGAGTGAATGGGGGTTCAGTGGGAAAACCACTACTCTAAGCCAAAATTTGAAAAGTACAATTGACGCCTGCAATCTTATGGATCTCATATCTGTCTCCGCCCTCAAAAGCACTCGCGGAGCACACCTAGGCAAACCTAAGATGGTGCGAAGGAAGATGTTCTGTGGCAACTCAAGCTTATCCAGCAGTTCACTACCCCACACTGGCAAAGCATATAGTAGCTGCGTG
>QEPC01001768.1:1832069-1855798 GCA_003113815.1 Sphenodon punctatus
TATTTATTTATTTATTTATTTATTTACGGCATTAGCTTTCGCCATAGCCGGTTATCCAATACACATATGCATTTAAATCCGTTACATCATTTACATCGAAATCAAAATCCACATCATCAATACCACCATACTTTTATGATTTCAGACAATCCACTTCATCACATTCTTACCCCCCTTCATAATTAGATGCAAACTTATCAGCACTTATGATGCCTATACACGGCTCCATAGAGCATTACTCTAAAATATCACCCAAGGGATGATCGTAAATTTACATACAAACATATACTAAAAGCCCTCTATGGAGCATCAACTTAATATTCCGAATCACTCTAAGAATATGTGCACCGCTGGAACTGCAACCATTTCACCCCCATTCCAGGTCATCTAAAAGTTCCTGGATTTTAATATGTACTCATTTTATCCCCTACCACTTAATGACGGCTCAGAGCTTATCTCAAAAGCCTGGAGCGCATACATAATTACTAGTACCTTGCTCTTCCTCGGGGCATACCTTGGCAGAGCTTGACCCCTGACACGCAACCACCTAGTGGTCAAGTTGTTTCATCCAAGATCGTAACCCCAAATGCTGCTACCACTCTGGAGCAGCAAGAATCATCCCCAGTTAATAATAACCAGGTTTTCACCTCTTCCCCTGCAAAATTAGGTAAAGCCATTAAATGTTTCCCCAAAAATTCCCTTCTCAAAATATTGTATCTAGGGCAGTATAGAAATATATGCTCCACTGAGTCTACAATCGCCTCATCACATTTCTGACACAGTCTGAGGCTTTTATTTGGATTTTTAGATATCTCCCCTCTACTAACGCTGATGGGAAAAGATTGCATCTTAATAGCGTTAGCGCGCACCGACAATGCGCCTGGGGCCAATCCAAATATTTTAACTGAGATCCATTAGTGCTAGGGCAGTAGTACTCAGATGCTATCCCCTGTGCTTGTATGGCGGCTGATTCCGTTTGGACCTCCCGGTCCAGTAGCCTTTGTCTAATTTTGGCTACTGCTTGGCGAAACTTCAAAAGCTTTAATCGATCTTTTGCCAAACCCAACATTGTGTAAGCCTTCTCAATAGGGTGTGACCACAGGGCCAAAGCTCTTTCTTCCCTAATAAATTGCAGGAGTGAATGGGGGTTCAGTGGGAAAACCACTACTCTAAGCCAAAATTTGAAAAGTACAATTGACGCCTGCAATCTTATGGATCTCATATCTGTCTCCGCCCTCAAAAGCACTCGCGGAGCACACCTAGGCAAACCTAAGATGGTGCGAAGGAAGATGTTCTGTGGCAACTCAATCTTATCCAGCAGTTCACTACCCCACACTGGCAAAGCATATAGTAGCTGCGTGATTACTTTAGCCTTAAATAGGCAAAGGGCTGGGCCAATCAATTTCCCTCCCCGAGAGTAATAAAATTTTACCAACACCTTGGTTGTACTTGGAGCTTGCTGCAATACCGCCTTGTAATGGGGTTTCCAACTCCCAGATGCATCGAAAATGATTCCCAGGTATTTAAACTGTTTAACCTTCTCGATGGTCTTGTCGTTAATAAACCATCGGTGCAGCTTTTTCACCCCACCACCCACTAGTACCTTAGTCTTCCCATAGTTAATGAATAGCCTTTCCTGTGTACAATAAAGGGCAAGCCTCTTCATACCCCATCTCAGACCAATATGCGTCATGGACATTAGCACCGCATCATCAGCATACAGTAGCAAGGCAAGTCACCTAGAGCCTAATTTGGGGGCATGCAACTCTGCTTTGTCCATAAATAGAACCAAATCATTCAGATAAAAATTGAATAGGGCTGGGGCAAGTAAACAGCCCTGGTGGACTCCTTTTTCCAATTTGATAGTTTTGGTTAGCGGGCGCCCCATACCAGTTCTAACCTGTAATGTATTGTTGTTATGCAGTTTTACTAGAAGAAAAAGCAAGCGCCCATATATCGAGGTCCGACCAAGTTTGGTCCATAATCGCTCTCTATCAATGGAGTCAAAATCAGCGCGTAAATCCATGAAACAACAAAAAAGGGAGGGATCTTTTGCTTCTCTGGTAGATATCAGAAGGATGTGATAAAGGCTTCCAATTTTATATGTCTGCCCACATATGTAGAGAATGAGCCTATGCCAGGGTTTCTCTTACGTGTCACTATGGTATAAGATCGGTTTGTGATGCCAATTGGTCAGAAGAAATGTCAATCAAATATCCTCATTCTGTGCTGTGACCATCCAAACTTTTCTCCCGCACTTGTCATTGGGAAATCGGAAGCATCTGTTTAGGAAAGAGCTAATAGAGATTATCTTATGTCCTCTGTCACAGTGCTGCAGGATGTGGTTGTGATAATAGGCCAGCCTGGATGTGTAAACCATGTCTCCTGATTTCTGGGACGCTATCCCCAAATTCCCAATTATGTCCTTTCTATGCCCACCTGAGGGCTGCATCTTATACCCGCCTCGAAGCCACCACCGCTTGGTCCTGTAAAGCGGGAAGCATGCAGTAACTGGACAGTGAATGTATCTGTCAGTCTCTTGGGTTGCTCCCAATCCTCTCTCTTTCAGCCTCCCTCCCCCTGCCATACCAGGTGCCTGCCTCCGACTGGCAATGCATGTGCTGCTATTTATCTGAATAATGGTCTTCAAGGGGACATCAATTGCTTATAAAATTGGTTCCCTTTAAAAAAATTGTCCTGTAGTTTGGCAGAGATGAGCGGGAAGGTGTGTGTTAAATATCTGCCAAATGTCTTGTAAATAGGATGGAATATAAACATGTTACACCCAGAAATGTATTTTCAAGTTAATAGCTTATATCTTTAGGACAATTTAGCCAATATTTCTGAAATTTGGCAGGATTGATACACTAGTGGAGGGACATAATCATCCAAGGTTTCATGCTAATTACATGGAAGATTTTTTTAAAGGGTAGCCAGGAATGTGTATGGAGCTTTTCTTAAAATCACAACATTCAATTGCTTCTAAAATTGGTTCACTTTATCAATTTTTTTCTAAATATGGTTCACATAATGCCTTCCATTGGGGGTACAATCTCTCCAATTTTAATTACAATTGAATATAAGACACTAAAAAAATTATACCCGGAAATACATTTTTATTTTTTCCCTATTATTTCAAAAGCAAAAATTTGTTTTCATTTTGTTTTTGTTATTATTTTTCATTTTCATTATTGCATTATAACAAACATTTTTGTTTTCTTTATCATAATAAAAAAATGAATTGCACACCCCAAGCTCATACTACCATTAACTTTCTAGGAAACTTCTGTTCCTTAAGTAATGAAATTGCTTATGGAAAGTTCACTCTTTTGGTTTCTTTATAAATATAATCTTGTTGGAAGCTGAAATATGGCACCAGATTCTTTTTTTTTTTTTTTTAAATAAAATGAGTTTTATTGTTTTCTTATTCAAACATTCAGTCATTACACCACCCTCACAATGTATGGTGATTCCATATTACAATTCTATAACTATTTGTGAAGACATTGAAATCAAAGCAAGACCTAAACCCTGAAGTACAAACACTTTATACAAAGTCAATTCATCCATGCAGTATATTAACCAATTCACATCCTAAGGCTTCTATGATTTTGCTGCCCGAATAAACTTTTAGGCAACAAATTATGTCCTTCCATTTAATATTCAAAGAGTGTCTGAATGTCCTTACTTTCCTGATGCTTATTCTCTAAAGCACTTACAATTGGTAGCCATGTCTCTTGAGGCTTGTATCTGTTCTGTAATTTCGCATGCAGTTTCTCCCAATGAAACAGAGACCACAACCTTTGTGTCCATTCTGCCATTGGGAGTTCCTCTTCTGTCTTCCAGTGTCTGGTAATTATCTTCTGGCCAGCAAGAAATAACACCTTACATGACTTTTGATATTGCTTAACATTTTTGGACTCTGGAAACAAACCCAAAAGAAATAACACATTACATGACTTTTGATATTGCTTAACATTTTTGGACTCTGGAAACAAACCCCAAAAACAAACTTCTGGCCTAAAGGGTATTAACTCTCCTGCCACCTTATTTGCCCATTTCCAGATCTTCCCCCAGAACAACATCACTTTGCTACAGTACCACCAACAGTAAAAATAATTTACTATCTCCCCGCACCCTTTCCAGAATTGGCCTCTCCCACCTGTCGTCAGGTAGCCACCTGACCAGTGTATGATTTAAGTAGAACCTTATTGTGAGCTTAATTTGTATTTCTTTAATTTCCATGGAGTGGAAATCTGTGATTTGTCATTATCAAACAAAAAATTAATAAATAATAAGGGTAGGAGTAAAAATCAGGACCCCTGAACTCCAATTTGTTTCCCTAATCAGTCATTTACAATGTTGGGGGAGGGGCAGACAACAAAACCACCTATCACTTACTTGGCAGTATGAGATATCGTCCATGCTTGAGAAAAATAAGTTATGGACGTATGCAGTGTTTTTAACACATTTACTTACAATGTTTGTCTTTGTTAGTAGGCATGAAGTGGCAGCATTGTTTGCTATTTCACTGTTTACTGTCGACATTTCGATTGTCTTGCCACCACTCCAACTTCATTTGCCATCAATTTACAACACTATCCAACATTTTGAGACATTTCCAGGTATTCTGCAGAACTTAAGATAATAGTAACAATTTCCGACAGTTCCAAAAGTTCCAAGAATTCCATCAATAGTTCTGACAGTTTTTCCGACATTTTCAACAGGTTTTCTGACAGTTTTTTTCTGACAATTTAACAACTCATTCCAACACTTTGCGGCATTTCCCAACACTTTATGGGACTTGTGACAGTTTCCAACAATTTCGCAGCTGCCAAAAAATAGCGACAGGAAACAGCGGAAAGCAGTAGCAAGCATTGGTACAAGCATGGGGATGACGCGTGTCCATGCCATGTCGGGAAAATGGCAACAGTGCGAGGTTTCAAACAGAATTGTCTGACACTGCTGCATGTCATTACAGGCCTGTTTGTTAGTCATGAGTTTCTCCACCTTCTGAAATAAATGTTACATCCTTTTCGAACTCACCCTGCATCTGTAATAAATGCAAAAATAGTAACTATGATAGTTAATTGCTTGTTCAACAAGACAGATAAATACACAGAATCTTTCAGTCACAGGCCCGACAACTCTAAAACACAATGCTAGTATTCAAGAAAGGTTGTACCACGGTGCTCAGAAAGCATGTTCCTCCCACATTTAGTTTACACAGCAGTGGAATATGCTAAAGAAACACACACAGACACTGAGGTGACTGTGAGATTTAAAGAAATAGAGGTTCAAAGAAGAAACATTCCACCGGCAGATACCCTGTGAGCTGAACTGTGCTGTTGCAATTTATTTTCCATCGAGAAATATAATCCATTTAGCAGGATATCTTTTCTTTATTCTTACTATGCACAGTGTTTAAATACTGACACTTTGGAGTGTGTGAGGTGGGGGGGCATGTTCTTCTCAGAATAATAACTACAGGGTCTTAATGGATTTTAAGAGCAGAACTCTCCCTGGGAAGAAAGAAAGCTACACAAAAAAGTAGGAGGGGAAAAAAATCAAGGCAAGGTGAAGCTCCGCTCATCACAACTGGTAGAAATTGACTTACCCCATGATCTTCAAGCAACTAATTCGGAAGAAGTCCCATTACTGCAGAGTAGAGCTGAAATGGGTAACTGGTGAAATAGGTAAACTCATCAAATCTGAACGATCCAAACCAAAACATAGGAAACAGGCACCAAATGGTATCTGAATTCTTTTCACCCGTACCTGCTTTTCATCTTTTTTGTGCTGTTTATTAGTTCTGTTTCTAAGGACATTTTCACACAAGACGCTCCCCACCCACCACCCACCCACTATACATGTTACAGGGCATCCATATGATAACACTGCATCCCTACAACATGTATAGTTTGTGAGTGGTGGGTGGGTAGTAGGTGGAGAGTGTCTTATGTGAAAATGCCCTAAGACTTTTTGGCTGCTTGTTTCCATTTTGGGAGGCTTGTCCTATTCCAGATTTTACTCCAGCCACGATCATTGTTTTAATTAATTTAAATGTATAACCCTCCCTTGTCTTAAGGTTCAGTTGCTTACACAGTAAGCGCCATAAAATAGAACATAAACATATATGGAAATCTCCAGACCCAACCCTTATCTCCCAGTGCTTGAGAACAAGAAGGGTCTTTCATTGCCTATGGAAAATACTCATTCACAGGCTCTAACAAACCTCCAGGGGAAGGGAGTTCCACAACACTGAGGCAATGATCAAGAATGCCTCTCTGCAGTCCCTCACCATATGAACCTGGTTGGCAGATGCTACCTGCAAAAGAGCGCTTATGGCCGACCACTAGGATCATTGTGCGGCACTCCACTTATGACTAGATCCAAAGTCCCTTCTCCTTTCTAGGTGTCAGGACTAGCTGCTTAGAGAGCGCAGTCTTTTATGGCATCAAGAAATATTTTACCTGTGCCTCACACCTGGAAGTGTCATTCAACCCAGTAAATATTAGGGTAATTAAAGTCACCCATTATTATTATGTGCCCAACTTTAGGAGCAAGTCTAATCTCACTGGTCATTTCATAATCTGATTCATCATCTCACCATCACTTCAGTTTTGTCTGGATGAAGTGATGGATTTAGTCTTACCATCACTTCAGTCTTGTTTGGATTCATCTTCAATCAACGCATCCTCATTGAGGCACTGGGTAAGCATCAACCTGCGTTCAAAGGAAAGCAACAAAGATGGTCAGGGATCTGGAAACCAAATCCTATGAGGAAAGGCTGAAGGAGCTGGATAAGTTTAGCCTGGAGACGAGAAGACTAAGGGGAGACATGATAGCCATCTTCAAATATCTGAAGGGCTGTCACATAGAAGATGGAGCAGACTTGTTTGCTTTTGCTCCGGATGACAAGAATAGAACCAATGGACTCAAATTACAAGAAAGTAGATTTTAGCTAAATATTAGGAAGAACTTCTTAACAGTAAGAGCTGTTTGACAGTGGAACAGGCTGCCTAGGACGATGATGGGCTTTCCTTTACTGGAGGTTTTTGGACGGCCATCTGTCAGGGATGCTGTAGCTGTGGATTTCCTGCACTGAGCAGGGGGTAGGACTAGATGACCTCTGAGGATTCTTCCAACTCTAAGAACCTTTTTACACAGATGCTCTAACACCCATAAAATGGGTGTAACATTTTATTATACAAGTTGCAGGGCACCACTGCAGCCAATCACATGGGCCCTGTACACACATGATGCCGCCACCCAGTTTCTCTGGGTGGAGATGGGTGTTGGCCGGTGTGTGGGGAGCATTTCCCTGGGTGGAGCTGGGTGGGGACGTTTGTGTAAATGCCACTTTTGATGGGTGTTGGTGAGTGTTTGCTCCCAGCCAACACCCATCTCCACCCAAACCCACCCACGGAGCAACCGGCAGTGGTGTTTATGCCAAAACTAATGGACGGATGGAAAAAACGCAAAGAAACTGAAGTGATGAAAATGTGAAATACTGCCACCCCAGCCACTACACAGGATCAAGGCCTCAGGCAGTGCTGGAACTGGGGAAGTTGGAGTTCTGTGTGTAATGGTCATGGGGCCCCTTCCTAACATAGGAATTTTGACAGACACACACAGACTTCGTCGATATAAAAAGGGAAATGGTACTGTAATTAATTTATGATGTTCAGTTAAAGATAGCATCCCCTTTAGGGGATGTGGTTTCCTGCATTACAAGTCTGCATGGCATGCATATGTTGTTTACAGTTTATTAATGGGCCCCTTTCCAGGCTGGGACTCCCCATGTTTGAGACTCTATTTGCCTCTCACACTCATGCTGTGATTCCAAGTTTAGTCATGAACCCCATATATTGGTGGTTTCAGTAGGACCTCCCAACACATACAGCCCCATACCAAGATCCAGCCTTGGCCTCAGTCAGATATTTCATTTGCTAATGGGACACACCTGGCATTGCATGATACTACTTGAATGACCAGTTTGTATTGTAAAGTAAGAGTCTGGGGCATGGGAAGACTTGGGGTTTGGGGCAGGAGAGTGGGGATCAGAGTTAGGTGTTCAGGGTTCAAGGCAGGCCAGTATGGAAATGGGGAACCAGATTAAAGCAAGACATGGAGATGAGAGAGCAGGTCAGATGATCCACCTGACTTCCTGTGGCTGTAGGCCTGCCTTATAGGTGGCAGGCAGCCAACCAGGAAGTTGGGGGGTATGGCAGGGGCTGGGACAGACTGGGGGGAGGGGCGTGGCCAGGGTAGTGTAGGGAAGCCTCTTGAGGCAAGTGGCTGGCCCTGAGGCAAGGCAAAGGAGTGCCACTGCAGCAGGCCCAGACACTGCTCCAGTAACCCCAGGGATGAGAGTGCAAGAGCTGGGTCCTGACATGTATCAGTTGTGTGTGACAAATGGGGCTGAAGTGAACAGCGATTTGCTGCTCATGAGAATTTTCCTAATTTCTTGAACCGGGATCAATTTCCCATTAATTTCCTGAGGCCCAACCAAATTCTTGGGCAAAAATATAAATATAATAAAAATAATAATTATTATTAATTAATAATAAAAGTTAATTGTGCATGCACAAATGGCTGCCACACCTAACCAAAATGGCACCGATAGCATCACCACCATGTGCAAAATGGCCACCACCCTTAACCAAAATGATGGCAACAGTATTGTTACCTTTTTGGTTAAAGGTGATGGCCATTTTGGGCATATGCAATACATTTTTAAATTTTATTTATATTTTTGCCCAAGAATTTTAGTCAGGCATTGAGAGGGTTTTGGTTCATCTTGAGACAAACTGAGAACTGGGATTCTGATGAAATTTCTTGTTTTTGAGAAATCCCATTTCAGCCCTACAGCCTTCTCCCTTATATTTTAGTTTAAGCAGAAAGTGTAAAAAATCCAGGTACTTCTCGGGAAGAATAAAGACTAGAGTGCAGCCATAGAAAGCTGTGAGGAAGGCAATACCAAATAAATGAATAACTGATCCAGTCTGCTGTGCCTTTATACTTTCAGGCTCTGGTTTTGCTGGCCTTATAACCAAATGATTTAAACTTGATGGAGAATGATTCTGCACACTCCCCCAAGCAATTTTCTGACAATTACTACAAGAGCTGTTGGCCTGGCCTCTAACCTCTGCTCTGAGACTTACATATTTTTATGGTTACCTGCCGCCAATTAATAAGGAAAGCCGTCTGACACTGGTCTAATAAGGGAGGACTTCAGAACAGAAGCACACATTGATTTTGTTATTATTGCCAGTGTTTGATAATATTTCTGCTTAAAAAGCTTTATCTGCCAAGGAGATGAAATAAATCATCTAGCAGTATCTAATAGCAATCCTTTACTTTATTTAAACCCATCTCACCTCTCTGAAATATTAATAACACTAATATTTACCCCCAAAAAATCAAACCTTAGGGTAGGAGCAGTTTATAAAACTGACAGTGTTTGTGATCTTCTTTTAACTTGAACAAAGATTAGTTATCATGGTAAAATTAAATCGTAGTTTTTGTAAGAAAACAAAGTAAAGTTTACTTTTTTTAAAGTCCTGTAAAGGGAATTAAAATGTTAAAAAAATAAATCTCAAGTGCACCCCAAAACACTGCATTCTACCAATCCACTTAGATAAGTAATTAATTTTGATTTAATAGGACAGCAAATATGCAAGGTAAATATGTACTACTAGGGATTTTATTTAGAACAGATTTTGTTAAGTTTGTCACAATCATTATATATTCTAGAAAATAGTCTAAACTCTATGGCTGCATTCATTTCTCACAGTTACTGCCCCTGGGCCCTAGTGTCAGTCCCAAAGTAGAGCTGAAGAAGACATCCACCAAAAAAATGGGTATACATTTCAAATTCCCGATACCTGAATTGAACCAAATATCTTGGGTACGTTTAGTACCCAAACCAGTTTTCGATTGGGTACCCTAAATAACAAAATCCTGTATACTGAAATACTGACAATCAGCATACTGAAATCCTGATTTTTGTCCTGGATTTCAGGATTTCAGGATTTTGGGGGGAAATTGGGGATTTTAGTATATTGGTTTTCAGGTGTTTTTTTTTTTAGTACTGAACGGTTTTCAGGAACATATCTGGGTACCCAAAACAGTATCCAAAAATGCAGGTATTAACTGTAGGTACCAAATCAGATACCCATATCAGCTCGCTTTGCCTCTAGCTATGGTTTGTTTCTTTGTTTATTCATTCATTCGTTGAAATTTTTGTCTTGCCTTTCCCTCAATGTCTCAGGACAACTAACAAAAATATAAAATGCAAAGAAAAAAAATGTAAAAACATATTAAAACCATTAAAAATAAACCCTACACCTCTTTTCAACCCCTCCACCTCATTCCACACAACCCTATTCCCTATCCATGTCCCAATGAGCCTACCTCATAGGAACAGAAAGAGGTAGCACCATCCCAGATATTTTTCATTGTACTGCTACTATGGATTTGTCAAGCATCACAGCCCTCATCCTGACTGAAAGTCCTGGCAGGACCGACACCTCTCACAGATTTTGCTCAGTCTTTTGGCTGTTCTCCTTCAATGGTGTGGGAAGGCGGACAGAATGCAAAGCTATGATTCCTCCCATCTTCTTTTTTTGTGTTGGAAACAGCAATTCCATCACGATGGCTGCAAAAAGTTTCAATTGTGGAAAGCTATATCTTTTTTATTATTTAAGATTGGCTTTTCTCTTGCTTTTTGTTTAAGTTTGGACTTTTGCAGCCAGTTAATAAGTTCAAGCAATGGATATTAAATATTGCTGCACAGGAGTACATTGCCAGAAAATGCTGCATTGACTGTGACACTGCGGTTTTCTACTATAATGTTAGATTTTTGTCTGGAACATTATCTTACTCAGACTTTGCATTTTCGCCTATGTAGAATTCTGAATATGATTCATTTTCAGGTATTCGAGTCAACAGTTACTATAGGCCTTTTTGCTAGAATTGATTGTAACAAGAGATTTATGCCCTTGTTACTTAAATGTGGTAGAACATTTGGAGAATATATTGAATGCCCACTTTATAGTGGTCTGAAAGCAAATTGGATTGATCCTGTGTTTGAAGAGAAACTTTTTCTCACAGGTCGTTTTACACGAACGGTGGTGGATGGGGGGTTGGGTGTTTGTCCACGGTGGGTGGAGGTGTGTGTGTGTCCGTTTACACGGGTGAACACAGAGTGCACATCCATTCCCCCAGCCACCGCCGATCATATAGACAGACACCCGCCCCCCCAACACCCGAACACTTACCCGGGGCAGGGGGGGCGGCGTCCATGTAAAAATGGCCTCAGATTCACAAAAATTGGAGATTCTATTGAAATCTAAATATCTTTCTGTTTTGAAGGGTATTGCATTTTTTTTTTCTTCGCTTTACGCAAAACAGAATTTCTTTTTAATAGAATATGTTGGATTTTATTATGTATTTGTTCTTAGCTGTTTAAATTGAATAGAAATGGCTAATCGCTAAATAAAATGAAAATGAAACGGTGGGGAAAGATCTCCTCTGTCCCATGCACTTACTATTCCTCTATTTTGTAGGACACTACCAGCACTGTTTGAACAAGTGTTCCTCCTATGGGCCTCTGCCCATGGTGCTCTGCCTGAGTAAAGTTCACACTGTCCATAGTCCCTCTTATGAAGAGATGGATCTTTCTAGATGTTTGAATTCTCCCTGCCCCAATCCTTCTTCACCCCATCTGGGCAGTAGGGGACATTAACCCAGCTTTTCCTGTGGGTTTCTTGGGGGGCAGCACCCTGGTGCTGTGGCACATCACTGGTGTCTTGGCTTCTCCTGTGGGTGTGAGTTCTGAACCCGTTTTCATGGTACATCACTGGGCATCACTACCAGCATTGGGGTTCTGCCTGAGGACTCGTGGCCCAGGCAACTGGCTCCCTTTCATTGTCCTAAGATCTTCCCTCTAGACTTTTGTCCTCAAGGGACTAAGCTGACTATTGTCCCCTGCTTTTCTCCTCTGCTTCCCATGGCAACCCACCACATGGGGATCACACCCTTGGACAAATGGATCTCACCAGCCTCATCATTGGGCTTCCCTTAGACTCCACCCTGAGCCTCACTGGTATACTGTGTCCTCTAGTCTCAGTGGGCTACAAGCTCTTCTACCATGGGCA
Organism: Sphenodon punctatus; assembly: GCA_003113815.1. Lineage (NCBI taxonomy): Eukaryota > Metazoa > Chordata > Lepidosauria > Sphenodontia > Sphenodontidae > Sphenodon > Sphenodon punctatus. Next base: position 1,844,234 of record QEPC01001768.1, read on the forward strand.
GCCCATCACCCTGGCTCAGGGCTACCCAGGTGGCTTGTTCCCTCCTCAGCAGCCCCTGAAATAGCAAAGTATGGATGGGCGAATAGAACAGAGTTTCGAAATTCAGTTCGGTTTGGTTTGGTTTGAAATTCGAGTTTGGCTCGGAAGTTCGGTTCGGTCAGCTGAACAGATCAAGTTCGGTCAAATTTCAAACTTCTGAACCAAGTTCAGCCATTCAAAACCAGGTTTTCTGGTGTGTGTTGCCAGTAGGAATGGGCGAACAGAACAGAGTTCGGAAATTCGGTTCGGTTTGAAATTTGAGTTCAGTTTGGAAGTTCGGTTCGGTCGACCGAACAGACCGAGTTCGGTCCAAACTCTGAACTTCCGAACCGCGTTCACCCATCCCTATAGCTAAGGCCCTCCTGGCCTAAGGCCCTGCCCTCCAGGACCTTCCAGAATGCCTTTCCCCTTCTCTGGTGGGGTCAGGATTCCCTCAGCAGCCAGGGACAGCTCCAGACAGTTATGGAGCTACTTCCCATGATGTCCCCATGCTTACTCTGTCTTATGGCTTGGCTAGTCCTCTTATCTAGCCCCAGTCAAATCATGTGACCCACCCATGCTGGTCACGTGATCTCTCTGCTCCCTGGGCACTGGATTAACTCTTTCCTAGTAAACCCTAGGTGAGCATGTGGTGAAGCATGCTACAAATATGGGCCTGCTACTACCACTAATTAGCCCAATGCTTTATCACAGATTTCACAAGTGGCATCCATGATGTCTGAATGTAACCTTCATTTATGATTTTGTTAAATGTTATTTACTAATGAACAATATGGTGTGACTATTTTAAGAGGTGCTTTGGCCATCATTTCCTAAAGGTCTGGGGCACAATTGTATGCAGAAAGCATGTCTTCAAATGAACAACTACTGGTAATTTTCAAGTGGCTAGAGCATTTGAGAAGCATCAAAACATCAGACTTATGTTAGTGTCATTACACATGCTAACATAAGTCTGATGTTTTCAGACTTATGTTCAGACTAATGATTTCACCCTGTAGGGACTGGAGTCTGAAGACAATGTAAGAACTGATTCTGTCTGTCTGCCATAGGATTTTATTTTATATAGCATCCCTCAGCAAGTAACTATCTAACATTACAACCACTAATAGCCACTGGAGAAAAAGTCATGATTTCTATCCCCATTGAAGACTACAAAGTCCTCCCTATGAAGTAAAGACATTATTACATTTTCAAAAACTTAGCGGGCATGCTCCACTAATTTCTCAACCTGTTGGGTGAGGATCTGAGAAATCTGAGGATCTCCCTTCTCTCACCCTTCCGCGCCTTCCCTGCTCCCCTAAGCGCCTTCGTCCCTTCTCACTTGCTGCCCCCCATGCCTGGAACTCCCTCCCTGTCCACATCCGCCTTGCCCCCTCCCTTCATACCTTCAAATCTCTCCTTAAAACTCACCTCTTTCGCTCTGCTCTGTCTGACTCTTTATCCTGCTGAGCCACTATTCCTATACCTACGATCGGTTTACCCTTATCCTTGCAACATGGACCTGCCTGCTGTCATTCTCATCGTAACCAAGCCAAGTACGTGCACTTGAGACCTCGCATCTTCATGAATGTTAGACCCCTTGTCTCTCCCTCTGTTCCCCTTCCTAAGTCTCTCCCCCAGCTCCTGTCTCTCAGATTGTAAGCCCTAGGGGCAGGGACCCTGTCTATTTTATTACTTTGTAAATAGCCAGGTACACTGCTTGCGCTATATAAATGTTTGTTAATAATAATAATAATAATAATAATAATAATAAAAACATGGCATCTCTGAATTATGCAAGAATTATCCAGTACCAATGCTCTCTCCAGCATTTATGGAGGGGAATAATCATTAAACTAGGTAACTGTATCAATTAGTTTATTTATTTATTTATTTCAGTAATTTATACCCCACGTCCTCCTGTCACCAGCTCAGGGCAGCTTCCAACAATTTAGATTTCAAAAGTTCAAAAATACATAAAAACACTATAAAAACAGTTTAAAACAATCAACAATATTTAAAACAAGGGCACGAAGGTTAAAACAATAAAACAGGGTGGGGGCAGAAATACCATAACCCTAACCCACCCCCCACCCCCAAAGGCCTGGGTGAACAGCCAGGTTTTACAACACCGCCGGAATGACAATAGGCTTGGGGCCAAGCGGGCTTCCTCCGGAAGGCAGTTCCAAAGGTGCGTGCCCTTATTTGGGTGGTTATTAAGAATTCAGTGGGAATTATCTAATGAAAACTTACATGAGTTTATATTGGGGAAAAAGTTTCAACATTTTATATTATTTTAGCAATCATGCACAACATTGGCTTGCTGTAATATCACGACACAGCATTTCACTTTTCATCCTCTCTGGGTTATCTTGGGAATTTAACGGTGGCCTTTCTTATCACATTACACTTCATGCAGGCCCATGTGCAAAGAGATGTATCAGGAACTATAGACAGAATGTCTGCCTCATAAATAAATGAACTCATAAATGTTCAAAGTGTGGATCTGTGAATAATTTTTGCTACACTGTTCATCCTGTAGCCCCCATCACAAAGTTGAAAGAGGGGAGGGCAAACGATGAGAAAAAAAGGACTGTAAAATGCTGATTAAGGGACATCACAGCAAAACACTTAAGACATCTGGAATAAGCACCCTCCATGTGTCTGATAAACGGAGGCTGGTGTGCTGTCTAGATGTAATTTTATCCTGCACAGCTTTGTATTAGAGACATTCAGACTTTCGTTGACTTGCAAAACTCAAGGTCCCGGGTCATTTCAGCCAAAGAGTTTATCCTCTATGGGAGAAACGGAATTCATCCCAACACATAATGGTGTATTCTGCGGGGAGATGTAAGCAAATCAAGTCAGAACGCACTGAGTTCAAAACCAAGAATGTTCACGTCTTTGCAAAATTTTGAGTATGTGCAAATGCTTGTTCTGTTATTGACCCTTGAGGTTTCCTCGCTGAGCTACATGATAAAACAAAACTTGGTAGAAAACATTCAGTCTAACCAAATTTTGAATCAAAATTATTGGTTGCATATTTTTTAATGAAAACTATAGAGTGGCTCAACTTCACTCAAGACTAAAGGTGCTTTCCAATGTTACAGAAATATTTGCATCTTTAATTATCCTCTTTTTTTTAGAATGCACATTTGAAATGTAGTGCACCATTCCTACATTCCAAATCATGTGGCTAATTTTTTAATTCAGATAAAATAATTTGTGCAGTATTCATTATAATATTACATATTATGCATATGTTTCCATTGGTTTATCGTGCATACCTCTCTTAATCCCTCCCCGTATGACCTCAGCCTCTCATCCTGGGAGAAGTTGCTACTTCCTTCCTGTCTTCACTGATCCATTTGGAGAGGGTAGAGCATGTTTTCGCTAACCAAATCCTTTCCTAAGGAACAAGTGTGAGTGCTGAGATTGGAAAAGATTCACATTGCCAGATCTGAGGGGAGTTGTGGAGGGGAATGTGGTGGGTGTTGTTGTAATTCCTGAAAGAGTTAGTTTGGTGGCACTCTGTGGGGGTAATTGGCTGACTACCTAGAACAGGATTTTCCTTTTCCTCTACCGTTGGCTGGGAGTGCATAACTACCATATGTGTACCCTCAAAGAACTTGTCCCTCTGCCAATGTTACTTTCTTCATTCATGTTCACTAATTGTCTTTGTGGGGCTTTGATTTCAGCAGTCTTATTTGAGGAGAGCTTTTCTGGTGGAGTGAATCCATCAGTAGCGTGAATATTGGGCTGAGAAGCAGTACAGTGTCGTGGATAAGGCTATGGACTTGAACCTGATCCCTCAGTTCCTCTTTTTAAGTAAATGGTAATGTGTTTCTCCCTGTGTTAACCTCAGACTATCCCATCTTTTTTTTTGGTAAGTCTTCTGGGCAAGAAGCTGTCTACTCCCTAGTAATAACAACTGAAAAATGCCATGTACAATACTGGTGATATATAAATGGTTATTAAAAATAACAATATGGGAAGTCAATATAGTTAACAGACTGTATATTGTGGTGCTTGTTCCCTAGGACTTCTCACCTTTCACCTCAAATTCCAAATGGGGTTTGATATGGGTGTCCTGAAAACAGTTACCCTGTACCTTTCCCTCCAAGTGATGATACCCTAGTTAACGTTCTTCAACATTGTTCAAGTTAATGATACAACCTTATTGTGCCAAACAAACACAAGTACAGCATCCCATTCTGTGTATTTCTTTGTTTTATAATGTTGACATGGTTGCCTTCTTCCGGATGTTGGTTACCTTTCATGACTGGGTGAAGAAGTTATAAAGTTGGCTTGCACCCTGTCAACTACAATAGTGCAAGATATTGATTTTCTTAGAGAGCTTTCTCATAGATGCTGCCACCAAACACCAAACTCCCAGATTCTACTTCAGAATTCTGCAATCTGAGGACCCATGCTATTAGGGTGAAATCCTATGGCATGCGTACACTGAGTTTACATGCAGTGCATGGCCAGAACACAGGCACTCAGGTGTGCACACGGGGCATAGGTGCAATCCAGACTGATGCAACCCCCCCGAGTCCATACACCTTGCAGCCCGGGAATGGACCAGGAACCGTATGTGAATTAACTGGAGGAGAAAGTTATTAGGGATATGTGAATAGAACTGAGTTCAGAAATTGAGTTTGGTTTGGTTCGAAAATTGAGTTTGGTTTGAAAGTTTGGTTCAGTCGACCGAACTGTTCGAGTTCAGTCGAATTCCAAACATCCAAACCGAGTTCGTACATTCAAAACCGGGTTTTTTTGGCCTTCTAAACTGGTTCAGATTCGAACTAACAGTTTGGTCGAATTCGAGTTCGGTTCAAAAATTTGGTTCCATTGACCAAACTATTCGAGTTTGGTCCGAACTCCGAACTTCTGAGCCACATTCGCACATCCCTAAAAGTTATAAAGAGGGAACCAGGAAAACTGGAGATAACAGTGGTAATGCTGACTCCTTGAAGGCAAGCCTCATAGGAATACAAGCCAGGCTGACTTGGTGCCTTCCTGGATGTCTAACAGAGGAGGGGAGCAGGAGACAGAGTAGAAGTCAGGAAAGAACCTAACACCTTGAAGAGAGGGCTGAATGGGCTACTAATGTCCTGAGGAGTTGACATATTCTTGTTCACTGTTAGGGACACTGGATAGCCCACCCCAGAAACAGAATATGTGCCCACATCTATGAAAACCAAGATAAGCTACTTACTTGGAGAAGACCAGCAAGCCTATGTGAGGTAAACTGCTTGATTTTCTTGAGGAAACGGAAGTGTTATATCGTGTATGGATGGGCACATAAATGTTCACCTTTTGCATGTTGAAACAGCTAATATGTAGTAAGTGAACAACCAAATAAGAAAATCCTCCACTGTAAAAAATAGATATCCAATGAAGATGGACCAAAAATCAGTCAGTAGTATCTGGTTTAGCAATAAAGTTCAAACTAGGAAAGAATAACAGATACATTATTTCCCATGGATATTAGTCTGAGATACATAGGGTGATTTCAGATGTCACGGCTGGGTGCTTTCACTACGGGCCGTGTGGTGGTTCGGACCACGGCCGGGGGTGAAGGGGCCAGCCAACAGACATTCCCCCTTCACCCCTAGCCGTGGGGACCGCCGAACCACGACCTGTGGTGAAAGCGCCCGGCCGTAATGTCTAAAGGGACACCCCCCTCCCAGAGGGGACAGGACCATGTGACGCAGCATGCGGTCGCACGGCCCCACCCCCAGCGCTCGCCGGCCACCCACCCTCCCCGAGACAGGCAGCCACAGCGGCCTATTCGTCCGCTGCCGCAGTCCACCACCAAGACCCCAGACCGCGATGGAGGTAAGGTAACAGATGTTACTTTTTCTTCACTGCATTCCCCCTAACTATGCTTCGTTCACTGCTGTGGTGTGGGAGAACAAAGCGTGGTTATATTCACCACGGGGGGTGATTGACTGAGCTGAAAATCTGGATGTGCGCACACAGACGTTCACCTCCGTTCATCCACCCCACCCCCCGTGGTTGACTGAGGTTGACTGCGGTGATGTCGGACAAACGTAACATCTGAAATCACCCCTACGCTGCTTAGGCATTATTGTCCATTTACTGTTTAGGCATTATTGTCTGTTTACAGAGACTGTGTAACTCCCACTGACCATGTAGAAATCTTACTAGAACAGATGTCAGTTTTGGATACTTCCTGATTCTCATTCAGATGGCTATACCTGGAGAATAACTTTTCACATGGTACCTGCTTCCAATCCATGGCAAAGGCTGTAAGTGAAATAACAGTTTCAAAAACTCCATATTATGCGCTTGTGATGCTGTGTGGCTTCCTTGTCGGGGTGCAAAGAGGTGGTGTGTGAGAGGAGAGTTTATGAGACCAGTAAAATCAATGAAGTCTTTATTTAATTTAGCCGGCAGGATGACCGCCAGCTGTTACTGCCTCAGATCAAAAACCAATACAGGCACCCACAGAGAAGCAACACAGTTGTCATAGGAACTGCTGCCAAGTAGGCAGAGTTCTCTGTAAGTACAAAACAGGGGAAACTGAGATGATAAATTGATAATCTGCTGTACAGTCAAGAATGTATAAGAGGTTTAAGATTTTTTGTTCAGTCTTGGCATTACTACAGTCACAATATCAATCTTAAGTAAAGACTGTATTTTCCAAGATTAATAAGGCTTCATTGGTCCTCCATAAAGATGCATTCAAACCATCGGATTTGCCATTCTGGATGAAATCAGTGGTCCATCTAGTCCCATATCCTGCTACTGAAAATGGCCAGTAGAGGAAATTTTGGAGGGGATATTTATGCAATATCCTTTCTCAAGGGACATTTCCATCCTCCCCTCCCCCTCCCCACCTCAACTACAAAAAACAAACAAAAAACTATAGCATTTATAAAATTTTTCCCAATGCACTTGCATAAGTGAAATAATTGTTTTGGGGTGAGACCTCTGACTGTTGGGGGCTTGGAGTGAATAGCAAAGAAATGAATCACTCCATTATGATCTGTTGTGCACTTCTTTTTAATCAAATAAAGTTGGCCACTGTTGACCCAGTACGGCACTTCATATGTTCTTAAACATGACAGTTATTAAAAGTGGTTTTAGCCAAAATCTGTTTCCTTGTAAATTGAGCCCATTAGTTCTAGTCTTGCTCTTGGGAGCAACAGAGACGAAGTCTGCACAATATTCTATGTGACAGCCCTTCAGATATTTGAAGATGGTTATCATGGTTACCCTTAATCTTGTCTTCTCCAGGCTAAACATACTCATCCCCTTCAACCTTTCTCTTATAGGACTTGGAAGTTGGTTTCCAGACCCCTGACCATCTTAGTCACTCTTCTCTGAACCCATTCCAATTTGCCAATGTCCTTCTTAAATTGCAGTGCACAGAACCGGATACAGTACTCTAAATAAGGTCTGACCAGTGCAGAATAGCGTGGAACTAATACTTTTCATGACCTGGAAACTACACTTCTGTTACTGCAGCCTGAAACTGCATTAGTCTTTTTAGAAGCTGCATCACACTGCTGACACATGTTCAGTTTGTGAACAACTGCAACCTCTAGATCTTTTTCACATGTACTGCTGCCAAGCCGGGTATCATCCATCCTATACTTGTGTCTTTGATTTTTCTTACCTAAATGCAGAATTTACATTTATCTCTGTTGAATTTCATTTTGTTGAATTTCATTTCAGCTATTCTTGAATCAATGCACCAGTCATTGTAAGGCCTCTTACAAACAATATACAAAAATATGCAGTCTGACTAGCTCTGTGAAACAGTATTACATGCATTTCAAGGTTTGTAGGTGGCAAGGAAGATAGGCAATATATTTGCCTGATTTCAAACCCCTTAAAATGACCCACACTGGTCATTTATTTATTTCATATATTTATACCCCACCCCTCCTGCCTCTGGAAGCTCGTGGCGGCGAACAACAATAAAATAAATACAACCAAATTCAAGATACAATATCTAAAAACAAAGTAAAGCAAGCAAATTCAGTAAAATGACAAAAAGACATGTCCTTAAAATTGGGCCAGTGCATAGATACTTGTTGAATAGGAGTTTGCATGATGCCATAAGTTTTAACAGACCCACCTCAACACTTATAGCCATGAATATCGCTCAGGACTATTAAATAATTTTAACACCTCGGCTACAAAGGCCGTTTTCACATAGACCATGGTGCTTCCGTGGTCCGTGGGGGATGGGTGGAGGCAGTGGTGGGTGGGCCATGCATGGGAAGCCCATCCCACGGATACCCACCCAACTCCACCCATCTCCATGCATGGAGCATCCACCATTGGCTCCTGTTGCTCTATGTTTGGGAGGTGGGTGGAGCACAGGAGTACGCATGCATCCCCACCCACCTACCGCAGCGATCCCATGGATGCTCCCACCCACCCGCACACGCGGGCGAGGGGGGGTGGGTTTCATGCAAAAAGGGCCAAAGTTGTATTTTTTATTTCTTATAAAAATACACATGAAAAGACTCTGCCACAGTGGGAACTAGAGCCTGTAAATCCTTATGAGAAGAGGACAAATGACAATCAATAAGAACATGTATCTACTAGATATCAATGCCACTCATTGCTGTGTCTGACTTCTTGCACTCTTTGCACATAGGTGGGAAGTCAGTTCACTTCCCTTCTTCTACCCTATTGTGAAGCTTACTCATTACCTGCTGGTTTGCTATAGCTTGGTTAACTACTGTCCTAAATGCTCAAATTTAACAGTAAGTTTAGAATTTAGTTTGACTTAGACTGACAAATTTGCAAGTGTTTCCAGGAGAGGCATTATCTCCTTGGCACACTCTCTTCTCCTTTTCAATAGCTTGGACTTGAGAGAGATGAATGTTCTCCTTCTACACTATTAAAAGTACTAGAAATCCCAGAAACCTACAGCACTGACTGTTTGTGTCCTCAGGAAAACTCTTTCACTTTTTCAGGCTGTTATTTTGAAGTCTTGTGCCTTAACCTGTGCAAAAGATTAATACAACTAATACATACCTGACGTTCTTTCATTTTGCTGCAACAGCTGCAGTGATAAGAAATAAAAGAGTGATAAAATAGTTCACATCAGATACCAGACAAGGAACACAATGTAGGCTGACTAAAGCTACATTAGGTGCTAACATTAATACCCGCAAGTAATGCTCACATTTTCAGGCCTTATTAGGCACCCAACGGACTACCTGAGGACAAGTCAGGTGCCCGATGCCCCAAAATGTGAGCATTATCCACAGAAACTGACAAGTCCCAGCCAGGAGTGGTGCAGCAGAGCACAGCTTCAGAATGGTGCTCTCAGAGGCATTGTAGCCAGGAAGCTGCTTTTGAAACTGAAAAGCTCTATCTGAGAGCACGGTGGAGTTCGGCTCTGCAGTGGTCCCTGATGGGGCATGTCACTTTCAAAAGCTGGCTGGCACTCCCCCACTCCCACCCCCCCGTGCCTCCCATCCCAGGTGAGGGCAGATGGGAAGGGCCAAGAGGGGTTGTGGGGAGAAGAGTGGCCTTTGAAACGTAAAAAAACCCAGTGGGGATCACTGCAGAGCTGGGCTCTACAATGGTCTCAGCTGGGGCCTTTCACTTTCAAAGCCCAGCCAGTGCCTCCAAGCAGCTTGTTGGGTCCCGTTCAGGCATCAATAGTGCACAAATGGGGACAGATCAACTCAGGCACCCCAGATTCTTTGGGGGTATCTCAATTTTAGGGTGCTCAGATGCAGCTCTAGTCCTGACCATTTTTGGCTATTAAAATTCCCATGACAAAAAGAGCAAGACTCGTGGAATGCTGCAAAAATCCTAGTCTTTCATTCTCTTTCTATAGACATGGAGGGTGTAGTCAGATGTGCTGCAGGGGCCTGATACCGACATGACCCCATGGTGGGCAATCACTACTGCCACACTGTGGAGCCAGCATGGGGAGCTGAGCAGATCAAAATGGCTCTGACATTACCGGCACCATTTTGGGAAAGGGTCATACATGTGCAGAATGGCCACGGCAGCCATTTTACACATGTACTTATCAGGTTTTGAGTTCTTGCGAGATCTCGGAATGTTGTTGAGATTTTGTCGAGATATTGGTAACATTTCTCGATTCTTGCAGGAACCTCGCAAGAACTGGGAATGGTTCTCAATCTAGCCCTACTCTCAATCAAGTTATCCAGCAGGCACAATGGTTAACATTTTCAAAAGTAGCCAAGCGTCTTGGACATCCAGTTCTTGTTGGAAATTCCACTCTCTGTTTGTAGCTTACCTCCTTTCCTAATTCTGCTCTCTTTCCTGTCTCTCACCATCTCATACATGAATTCATTCACATACTGATACCTTAGTCCAGAAATTCCCAAACTATGGGTCAGGATTACAACTGAAATGACAATTCACAAAGAATGCCATTTTAATTGAAAACGGAACATTCACTGTTTTCCAAGTGATTCAGGAACACTTACCCATTCATTTAGGTTTCTGTATGGCATTTTCATCAAAGTCCCGGTATTACTCACGAAAGTGTTGTAAAAGTATCAACAAAAGTGTCATAAAAGTGCTGGAAAGAATCAGAAATGTACTGAAAGAAATACCAGAAGTGGCAAATGGGTGAAAAGAATCCTGAATGTGAAAAACAGCATGAACATTCAGCAAGGTTCCCGAAAAGATGAAAATTAAATGTATTTGGGAACAGCTATTTTATGGCACTGGCACTTGTGCCATCTGAAGACAGGGTTGGGATCCTAATTAAGATTAGATATATTTTGGATGCTTTTGTAGCTGTCTACAGTCAAAGGATTATATTTAAATCTCTAGCTGTGGTTATACAGCCAGACATTTTGAGAACCAAGACCCTATTAGCTAAGGGACAAACATACTCACAGCAAATATTATATTTGTCAACTTTTCCTACTTTTCATTGAGTCTGATGAAGCAGACTAAAAACAAATATTAATCCCTGCTTCATTCTGATATTCATTTTCACTTTCTGGGTTGATCTTTCATTTCCCCCCCAACCATTTTGGTGTAGCTAGTCTGTTGAGTAACCAAATATCTTAACCAAAATCACCAAAACAACATGAAAAAATGGAGAATCTGAAGTGGAATATCTGAATATATGGATAAACAAATACTGTTTGGGGTGCACATTTTTATTTGGATATTCACGAATAAAATGCCTTTTTGTTTCAACTCTAAACTGAAGTACAATGGGTGGAAAGTAGGGCTGAAATGGGCAGTTAAATTGCTACTCATGAGAATTTCCATTCCCCTCCTCCCCCCCAAAGTTCAGTTATTATATTGTAGTTCTCTGTTTTACATTCGTTCTTTGGTTCTTATTCATTTACCACACACACCCTTTCCTCCCTCCCCCACCATCTTTACTCTAGTTTTGTACAACCTTTAGTCTAAGTAACATCTTAAGTGTCCATTTGTCTTTTCCCAGTCATATCATGTAGTCAAACAAGTAGGCTCGTTGCTCTTCCTCAGTGTCAGGTTTTTGCATGTGTTCCAAGCATTGGAACCATTTCGCGTTGAAATCTTTTGTTT
>QEPC01001773.1:29900-40753 GCA_003113815.1 Sphenodon punctatus
ACACACACTTTCATCTCTCACACACACACCTCAAACCCATTCATACTCACACATGCTCTTACCTGTTTCACACACCCATTCATATTCACACACATTCTCACCTCCCTTTCACACACCCATTCAAGCTCACACCCACACGTTCACCTTTCTCTCTTCACACACCCATTCAAGCTTACACACACACTTTCATCTCAGTCTCTTTCACACACACCCATTCATATTCACACACATGCTCTCACCTCTCTCTCTCTCCCTCTCTCTCACACACACACACACACACACACTCACATACGTGCACGCGCACACACACACACACTCTCTCTCTCTCTCTCATGCTGTGCCTGCACTGCTGCCTCCTCTGCTCCGGTTCCATCCCCCAGCCGCCATGCAGCCTTCCTGGAGATCTGAGTCATCCTGGTGGCAAGGGACCCGCCGCCCTCCTCGCCATGCTGCCTCAGCCTGCTCTGCTCCGCTCCTCGCGCCGCCTCCTCCGACCTCCTCAGGCTCTTCTTCTCTCAGCAGCACAGCGTCAGCTGCAGGTAAGCAGCCTGCTGCTCGGCACGCTGTGTCCATGGGTCCTCTCTCCCTCCCAGAAGTTGCATGAAAGCAACTTCCAGGAGAGAGAAGGAGGGGCCAGCCAGGCATAGCACTGCAAGGAGGAGGAGGTGGGGCCTCACCTCAGCCGTGAGGTGGGGCCTCACCTCACCTCAGTTCTGGGGGTGGGGGACCCCGCGGTGCCGCATCTGCCTGCCAGTGCAGAGCGGTGCCGACCCGACCCGACCCGAGTCTCCCCCCACTTTAAAAAAAAAAAAAATTAAATTTTTTTTAAAAATTTTTTCTATACTCTCACCCCCCTAAACCGCGGGGCCCCCCTAAGCGTGGGGCCCTGGGCGACTACCCCTAGCCGCCCCACGGTAAGTCCGGCCCTGCCTCCATCTGTCATATCCTCAATCTATCACTTTCCGCTGCAATCTTCCCTGCTGCCTTCAGACATGCTGTTGTCACACCACTCCTCAAAAAACCTTCACCTGATTCGATTTGCCCTACTAGCTATTGTCCCATTTCCCTCCTTCCCTTTACTGCCAAACTGCTTAAGCGTGCCATTCATACCTGCTACCTTGACTTCCTCACCGTTTGGACCATTCTTGATCCACTCCAATCTGGCTTCCGCCCTCTACATTCCACAGAGACAGCCCTTTTCAGTCTCTCATTTAGTGTCTTCTGTGGTAGATCCTCCTCAACTGCTGTCTCTTTCTCAATTGGTGTCCCCCAGGGCTCATATCGGGGCCACCTTCTCTCTCTACATCCACTACTTTGGTGATCTGATCTCTTCCCATGACTTTCAGTACCATCCTTATGCTGATGATTTGCAAATCTACCTCTCTCCACCAGTATCCAGTCCCAAATTTAAGCTTTCCTGTCTGACATGGCTGCCTGTATGTCTTGCCGGCACCTTAAACTTAATATGGCCAAGATGGAAGTTCTTATCTTTTCTCCTAAACCCGCTTCTCCCCTACCTTTATTATTATTATTATTAGCATTTATATAATGCCAGCGATGTACCTGGTACTTTGCAGAGAATAAGATAGACACGGTCCCTGCCCGAGAGCTTACAATCTAAGGACAGGGGGAGGGGAGACAGGGAAGGGGGAACAGAGGGAGAACTCCCTATCTCTGTAGAAAATACTGTCATCTTCAACCCATAACCTTTTGGGTCATCTTTGATTCCGCTCTCTCCTTCTCCACTCACATCCGAATCACTGCTAAAACTTGCCGCTTCTTTCTTTTTAACATTACTAAAATCCATCCCTTCCTTTCTGAACACACAACCAAAATGCTTATCCATGCTCTCATCACCTCCCAGTTAGACTATTATAACTTGCTTCTTGCATGTCTCCTACCGAACCATCTATCTCCACTTCGTTCAGTCGATTTAAAATTCAGCCTCAAGACTTGCCTGCCTTGCATGCCATTATGACCATGTAACACACACCCCCCCTCCCTACGTCTCCAGTCACTACACTGGCTTCCCAACCACTTCCCTATACAGTTCAAGCTTCTACTTACCTATAAGTGACTTCACTCTGGAGCCCCTCACTACTTCTCCTTCCTTATCTCCCCCTACACCCCTTCTTGTGACCTCCGTTCATTGGGCAAGATGCTCTTATCTGCACCCTTCTCTTCCATTGCCAACTCCCAACTCTATTCCTTTCACCTTGCTGCCCTGTCTGCATGGAACAGGCTTCCTGAGGCAGTATGCCTGCCCCCTTTTGTCCATATTCAAGTCCCACCTAAAGGCCCACCTCTTTGAGATTACTTTTAAATCATGATTGCAATCATGAATTGTTATCTTAGTCAGAATAAATCAATTGCTGAATAAACTGCACCCTGTAGTTCATTATTCATCTATTGTCTTGGTTTTAATGGGCTGTGTCCATGTCTTGCCTATACTGTAAGCTCCTTGGAGAAGAAACTGTCTTTTATGTTATGTGTAATTGTACAGAACTGTGTACACCTAGTTGCACTTTAGAAATGATTAGTAGTAAGAGACTGCTTGAAAGGGAGCTATTCCAGAGCAGCCTGCTATAAGGAAGCTTTGGTAGGTCTCCCAAAAGGGCACTAGTTGCAAAGGAAACAGACCTGAATGGGATTATATTAAACCTGTTGGAACAGAGTCCAGAAAAGCAGAGCCAGAGAAACCCTGTATGTTCGGACATACCTGCTAGAGTATTTCTGGAAATAAATATGCCTCAGAAAGGAGGTGTTAAATTGGATATGCTTCCTCACCTCTGAGAGGAAAGTGAAGGCACCCGGTATGAAATGCTCAGGAGAGACCTAATGCTGTATGATGCGGTCTCTTCTCTCTGGGCAGCCCCTAATTTGATGTTTAGGATTCTCTGGGATGCCATAAACCCACCAATGAGGTTGTGCAAAATTCTTTCCAGTTTGGTTTGAGGCATAAGAGACAAGTATCTAAATTGTATTTTATATTTTCCCTATAGTGCTGGTCATTACAAAATCCATGTGTAGCACAGAACTGAAATAGAAAGGCCCTGAATTAAGAAGTGTGTTCTCTCTCTGACTCTGAGACAGAGGGATGGAATTTTGTTTAAGCCTGTGTTGAAGGCATCAGTTCTGGTGGAAGGTAGCAAGTACCCAGTAAGAGCCCAAGATAATTAAGTGCCCAGCTCCCTTAGCCTGTGGAATTTACAATCTAAATAGCCCTGGCTGTGTTCATGCCTTACAGATCTAGCTTTCAAGCAGCAGGATTAAGAGTTTAAAATATTCTTTTAAATTATAAAACGTGGAGCTGAGGAACTTGGTTCCTCCTCCATGGCATCTCTCCAGAGCCAGTGCAAGGTTTGTTTTTTTGTTTGTTGTCCTATCCCAAGGTCTCAATGTGGGTTACAAAACATAACTGAAATAACAGTATACGTGTATGCCCTCTTCCGAAAAATCACCCTCTAAAGCCCATTCCCATCCACCAAATGCCTGACCAGTTAGGAAGATCTTGCACTGTCTTGCTTGGGCATTGGTGAACTTCCAAGGGAAGGGAGTTCCAGAGCTGTGAGGCAGCCACTGAGAGACTCACTGAGGCAGTGATCTTAGCTGTATACACTTGGTTCCATGATGGAATTAGCAGGAGGCAGCTCTCGACTGACCTTAGGATCGCCGTGGAACATAGAGGAGGAAATGGTCTTTGTTACATTATTCAGGATTATTCTGTACAAGACATTCTCCTAGAGTGTTGTCTATTTGTAAATATGCCAGATGATAGAGTTTTCACCATTTCCTGTGGAGACCATTCCACATTCTAATGCATCTTGATGTTAGGAAGCAGTTCCTCACATTCAGCCTAAATATTCCTTTCCTTAATTTTACCCTACCATTCTGGTTTCATAATAGCCCCCTTGAGCCTCCCTAAAGAATGATCTCCCTTCAGGTGTTCATACTTAGTTTTGTTTCCCACCCCTAGCTCTACCCGTGTGCACACACATACTGTTCTCACTTAACCAACAGCACCAACATGATTAGCCCTCTTAACCTTTGTTTATAGGCAGTCCCTCCTGCCAGTTAATACATTCCGCTATTTCATACACTTCCTTTAGTTCATCAGTTTTTCCAGTATGCAGTTCCCAGAATCATACAATATCTGATGCAGTTGTTCTAGAACCATGTAGAGAAAAGAGAATTGTCTCCCTGTTCCAAAGCTTAACACCTTTGTGCATGTTGCCCCAAATCTCTTGAGATGTTTCTCTGGTTGTACTTACTGTAGGGATGGTGTATAGACAAGGCTTAAAAAATTAAACCACCTACATCATTTATACACTAGTCCCACTTTCCATCATGCTGGCTAGTCTAAGTATTCTTTTTTTATATAACTTTTATTTTATTATATCCATATCAGCCTGTGCATTAATACAATGAAATTGCTTTTAGATACTTAGTAGGGCTTTGTAATACAGAAATATCATAGATTGCAGTACTATAGATTTCCTTCTTCAATGTTATATTACATTTTGACTTAGATTTCTTTATACCCCTATAATATCTTATATAATCTGGTCTTATGCCAGTATCTTTATTCAGTTCCCAAAGTGCTCAACTGAATATGACCTAATAACCAATTCATACTCATCCCTCCCCTCCCCAACTAGGGTTTGTAATTTAAAAAACATCCATGTTCCCGATATACACCACAGCTGACATACAGTTGACATCTACCAGTTACTCGTATGTCCTTTTCATATAAGTAATACATTTTCCCCTCAGCCCTTTTCTTGGAGTGCAGAACGGTCCAAAGAAGGGACCACACAGCATAAAATTCTTGATATTTGTCTGCTATTTACGCGCTCAGTTTTTCCGTGTAGAAAACAGACCATATTCTGCTCACCAAAGCAGTTTCGGTCAAACCTGTGGCTTTTTTTCAGTTTCCTATTAAGTATTCTTATCAGATCAGATGAACATATTTAACAGACCACTATTCCTTTTCTGTCTTGCTCTTGACTATTCAACCCAGAGCATCTCTACAGAGTTGCCCTTTTACTGTCTTTTTGCATAAAATTCTGCTCTCCCCAACACCTTGGTAAGCATCATTAGGAACATCCATATGTAAATTAGCTTGACTGCAGTTGGTTGTGTTCTGGTCAGGAAGTCCGTTTGTCATAGTTATGTACTTGCAGTCCCTGTGCAGGAATAGTATATACTGGCAATGAATGCATGGATCCCTTTAACTGCATTCTTGACCACTGGGTCTTCCAGATATTTCCTCTAGTTGGAAGAGTGTTTCCTGACCACTTTTTCTTTTTTCCCCTAGTTCCTAGATGTATGATTGCCTATTGTCTGCTTTGTGTAGGCTTTCACAGCTGGTTTAGTCCACCGGAAGCACTTAACAGTTGTGCAGTAAAAATTATGCAATATTAACAGAGCACAATTTTACTACTTCCAATCTTTTTAACCTCGGCTGGGGTTTGAAATTTGGTCCGTAGAGGTGGTAATAACTTTTAATATTGTGACTAGCCCAAGATTGCCCAGTGAGTTTCTGGCTAAGGGGAGACTTGAACTGGCGCCTCCCCTGACCTTCCGGTCCAGGTACTGCACACTTAGCCATTACACCACACTGGTAGTTTTAGTGTGCTATCGCTTTGCTGCTTTGTGATAAATGTTTAGCAAACATAATAATGAGCAGTTTAATATAACAACTGGGTGGGCTTTGTGTGCTGTCAGTGTTGGCATGCACATTATTTGTACTGGAGACGTAACCCTTGACTACATAGCTTAACCTGCATTACAGCAAGAACTTAAGGACACATGATCTTCAGCCACTCAGGCCTCCATGGTTTACGGAGGGCCTGAGTTTACTGAAGTGGGAAGGGTGGCAGTTGGAGCGCCGGTGGCGCAGGTCGTGTGCTGAAGGCGACACATTGCAACATACAGCCAGTTTACGTGCCTATGAGTTTTTTGCTGCCCGTATAGCCTCTGCAAAA
This sequence comes from Sphenodon punctatus, assembly GCA_003113815.1. Classification (NCBI taxonomy): domain Eukaryota; kingdom Metazoa; phylum Chordata; class Lepidosauria; order Sphenodontia; family Sphenodontidae; genus Sphenodon; species Sphenodon punctatus. The sequence continues at coordinate 35,888 of QEPC01001773.1, forward strand.
TCTCGTCTGGCGGAGCTTTTCTGGTTGGTGAGGGGGTTGGTCAGTCCTCCCTCCCTCTGCCTGGACTCCGAGGTATCTAATGCCTGCTGTGACATGTTTGGTGATCATTTTGCAGAGAAAATCACTCTGATTCACCACAACTTCGACACCACACTTACTACAGTGGGTGAGCCAGAGGCTGTGGAAGCCCTGCCTTGTCCGATTTCATGGGATCAATTTCGATGTCATCCGCCAGGGCAGGGGATGTTCTTGGGGCTGTTAGGGCCGCCTTTCGTGAACTTGACCCATGCCCTTCCTGACTGGTTAAGACCAGCCGGGAGACGGTGAAGTCGTTGCTGACAGGGGTCATCAGTGCTTCCCTTCAGGAGGGCAGAGTGCCGGGCTGCCCCAGAGAGGTGGTGGTGTGGCCTCTGCTCAAAAAACCATCACTTGACATTGATTCCCTCTCCAGTTATCGGCCGGTCTCTAACCTTCCCTTTTTAGGGAAGGTTATTAAGCGGGTGGTGGCCCAGCAGCTGCAGGGGCATCTAGACCACACTGGTTATCTGGATCCCTTTTGAGTCTGGGTTTTGTCCAGGTTATGGCATGGAGACTGCGCTTGTGGCCTTGGTCGACGACCTTCTCCGTGAATTAGATCAGGGTCATTCACCCCTACTAATTTTGTTAAATCTGTCAGCTGCTTTTGATACCGTTGACCATGAGATGTTGGTGACTCGCTTGCTGGAGTGGACGGGATTGTCCTTGACTGGTTCCACTCCTTCCTGGCTCGGAGAACTCAGCGTGTGGGGTTTGGGGATTGTTCTTCATCTCCACGAAACCTCACGTGTGGTGTCCTGCAAGATTCTATCCTGTCCCCGCTCTTGTTCAACGTGTATATGCAGCCACTTGGCTAGGTCATGAGACGGTATGGGGTGTGGTGTCATCAATATGCTGATGACACCCAACTCTACCTCTCATTTTCATCTGATCCAGACCCGGCAGTCTCGGTGCTTACCCGATGTCTAGCGGCTGTTGGGGATTGGATGATGGCGAGCCGACTGAAGCTGAATCCCAACAAGACGGTGGAGATGGTGGGAAGGGCAGTGGATGTGGCGGTTCCCATCATTGATGGAGTCCGCCCTCTGCTGGTATAGTCTGGGTGTGCTCCTCAATCTGCAGCTCTGCCTGGATTTCCAGGTGGGGGCTGTGGTGAGGAGTGGATTTTGCCAATTACATTTGGTGCGACGGCTTCAGCCGTATGTTTCAGATAGTGACCTGGCCACCATCCTCTGTGCTTTCATTACCTCGAGATTGGACTATTACAACGCACTCTACGTGGGGCTACCTATGGTGATGGTCCAGAGGCTGCAGCTAGTGCAGAATGCTGCGGCCCATCTCCTTACGGGGGTGGGTTGCCATGAGCACATTACACCCCAAATCTCCCCTCTTTCCATCATATATGTAAAATGCGACTGTTCCACTGGGCTTTTGGCGAGGGAGATGGGGTGTAGGGTGGGATGGGGGAAGTTTTGGTTTTGTGCCTTCCTTTTTATTGTATTTTATGGTTTTATTGATTTTATGTTTTAACATCGTAAGCCGCCCCGGGCTGTTTGCTTCAGGAGGGGCAGGGTATTAAATGATTTTATACGTAAATCTCAAAGTAATTGCTCCTTAACTGATTTAACTCTACTTTTGTTCACACAAACACAGGCTGTATTCACATGATGGACTTAGTATGCAAAAAATCCTTCCCCCACTTTATTTTTTAACATTTAAAAGGGTTAGATCACAAGGTGCACATGCTAACTCCCAAAAGGTTAAGACAGAAAACAAGGCTTAACAATTGTGTTAAATCCATCACATTCATTCCTTGTAATGCGTGAAATGCTTAATCCTGCTGTCAGTGTAGAGAAGCCAGCACAGAGCTGCACAGCATTATGGAATTCCTGGCAGTGACCACAGCAATAGGGACTAACTTTTGAAATGAGGGAGAGAATGGAGAACATTACAGAGATTGGGAACAATTACAGTCTCTTGGAAGAAACTGATACAGTGGAAGAAAAAGCTCATGTGACTGCAGCCATATTGTCTAAAGTAAATTAGGGGATGTTTCCCCAGGTTATGTACTCCTGATTAAAGAGGCAGGCATACAGTGCAGAGTAGTTTACCAAGGAAATAATGTTTGTTTAAAGTGGGTTAAAGTACTTAACAAAGGGATTTTCAACCTGGTGCTCAGGAGCACCATAGTGCTTGGGCAATGTGTGAAAGTGCTCCCCAAGCCAGCTGTCAGTAGCGCTCGAGAGCACTTTGAAACAGTCCTACACATCAAACTGTTCACACAGTCATTCACTCCTAGTTGTCTCCCAATGATTTCGCTCTTTTCCCCCAGTGGGGTTTAGCCGGCTCATGTGAACATGGGCTAATATCAGTAGAAAACCAATGGCATACCCTCTAACCCCAAATTTACTTTGTTAGTACAGAATGAATTGGTTTTAGTGAAAATGGATCGTTTAAGATGTGTTTCTGTGTGGATTACTTTAGGAAGAATTTCTTATATTCTGACTTGAAATTGGAAATACATTTGAAAAAATGGGCCATATTTTATTCATGCTTTATTTAATTGCTGTGGCTGTAAATAGGACCAGTATCTCGGTTCACACTGTGCCTGATGTAACTTAATTAGTTGTGATCCTGTGTCATCTGTTAATTGGCATGCTGCTATTCTGTTGTTAAAGTTCATCCTGAACCATGTGGCCCATCAGGTTGATGTGATTAAGGCACATCTGTTTCTGTAGCCTATGGTGCACAAGGGTCTGTACTACATTTGACTTTCACTTCCCCAACCCAATGAATCAGGTACAAATTCACAGCTGGGTGGACTGGAAATACCCATCCAGTCTGAGACCAAGCAGAACTTGAACCCACAACCTTCAGGGATGGAGTTAAGTTTCTTAACCACTCACCCACCACTTTATGGCAGAGTACCTTAACCATTCATTTGGCTGAAATTGGTGGGGGCTACTGTATATGTGAAAGTTAGTTTGTCCCCTGTGAGAATCATTAGCTCTATGCTTGCATGCTGACTTCTGTGCTTCAGTGAAAGGGGTGTTGGACAAGACGACCATCCGCTTTAGTGCATGAATAGAGAAGTAGGGATAATCCTTTCCTATTCTCCCCCCCCCCCCCCCAATCTCCCCACTTTCGCACACTGTGTTATCTCTTCATGCCCTCTTTACATATGGATGATTCCCCTTGGCTGCTTATGGCAGCTATTTAAGCTGGTGCCTTTTTTTTCATCCTTGGAGTCCAGTCCTACTCCTGCCTGCAAAGCCATGCTCTTGCCTGCTTCATGTTTTCCTCCTGCTCCGTCTGCTTCTTAACTTTGATAGAAAAAATAGTATTTTCAGGAACTCATGTTCACTGCATCTTTCCCATTGGTGCCAGTGGGGAAAACGCAGTGAACATGTGTCCCTGAGCGTTCCCTATATCCTTGCAAGTAGGCCGATCATACTTCAGTTTCATATCCTGGGAGTCTACTTGGCAAGTTTGCCCACAACTCTAATTTAAAAAAAACACAACAATAATCTTAAATCCCAAATAAGATGATTCAAGTTGATTGCAGATTATGGGCCAGATGTTTTCCCAATTGCTTTTTGATGCTCTTATGATGCAGAGCAGCTGCAAATCCTTCTTAACTGGCCAGTATGCTTCTGATACTCTCATTTCACATAAGCCACAGAGCAGCCACCAGAATAGCTCGCTCTCTAACGCTAAAAGATGAATGGTGCTTATTCTTGGTCTGCAGAGGAGGATGTTGGGGAGGGGGGAAGGGGCAGTTTGCAGAATTCAAGGGAAGTAAGAAAAAGGCAAGCTAGATGTACCCTGGTGACCACATCTCTTAGCAGAAAGGAACAGGGAATAAGTTCAGTAGTGTATGGATGCCAGCACATTTCAGTTTGTGTTATTTGATGGCTGGATAGCTGAGGGTTTATGAATGAATGAATGAATTTTATTGCTTAGTCATAGACCATTGCAAAACAAACAACAATACATGATCCCAACAGAAAACATAACAGATAACGAAAATACTAAAAGAATCAGGGAACATGTTGATCAAACATCAAGTCCCAAGTTAACTAATACAACCTATGGGGGTTGCCCTTATTTATCTAATACATATCAGTGACAAAGACTGCCCTACCATTTAGTAAGGGTTTCAAGTTGGGTCCTCAATGTCATCTAAAGATTTAAATTCCACAAAACACTTTCTTAAATGATATGCTTGCAAAAGGAAGGCCGCTACCTGCTGAATGACCTGAACATCTGAGTTATCCAACAGTATGGAGAGAAGCACAGAGTCAGAATGACCCGGGAACCTTCTCAAAATAGAGAGAAGGTATTTGGCTCTAATAGAGTCATACAGATGACGTACAAAAGTATGTGAGTCATGGTTTCAGATTCCCAATTATCAAAAGGGCAAAGTCTTTCTGCATATGGGGTTCCCCAGAAACGTCCCTGAACTATCTGCGATGGAAATGCATTTACTCTTGTGGCTAGCATAGGTTGTTTGGCTCTAGCGGATATAGGGGAAGTAAGATATTTGGCTACCTGAGTCTGATAAGGAACCCAGGAAGAGTAAGCCCGCAGATGAGGTGAGGCATTAATCCGTGCCATTTCTGATTGTCTTTCGATATCACTAAGGCACACTAAGATCTCTTTCCTAATTGCACCCAGCGGTTTATGGGCCAGGTAAGCTTTAGATAACCCGCTTTGCAGAATCTGTCTCTTTATTTTGGCAGACCAAGAATTTATAAAGGTGTCATCCCTGACCCCTACTAGCAATTCTGAGCAGTAACCTGCATAAATTTTACACCAAAGGATGACTGC
>QEPC01001773.1:66811-78398 GCA_003113815.1 Sphenodon punctatus
GGGAAAGAGTAAACAACAGTGGCTGGAGGGTAGTTAAGGAGGGGAGGAGAGGACTAATGATCGGCTTCCTGGGACACAAAGGGAACCCCTGGATTTCTTTATTCCAGAGGGGGTGTGTGTGTGTGTTGCTGCTCCAAGTTCCAGTTGTCGGTGCTCTACTGAATAGGAAGAATGCCTCTTAATGGCCTCATACTTTACTCTAGACATTTTCCTTTTTCCTCTCTTCCCCCAGGTTCAGGCTGGTATTTCACATGAGCGACCTACTTCTGCTGGGTTCCATGGTGGCTGGGCCTGATCCTTACTCTGTCTTACAAACCCCCCTCTTGCTCATAATGGGGGGCTATGCTCTCAAGCCCTTTTCCCCACATTTGCCAGCCCTTGGCCACGTCTGGGGGCTGTCCTTGCAAGCCCTCCGGGTCCAGGTTTGTTGGCCCTTGGTCATACAGCAGAGGGGGGGTTGTACCCATTTTAGGGAAAACTGAGGCCATCATCAACAATAGGATTAAATGTAATGTGTCTTTGCTAATCAAATCTTTCTGTCATCTGTTTTGCAGTTATCTATTCCCTTGAAAAGTCAAGATGACCTGGATAAAGCTGTGGATTTGTTGGACCGAAGCACAAATGTTAAAAGCCTTAGAATACTGCTGCTGTCTCAGGACAGAAATCATGTAGGTAACCAGTCGCAGGACATTGCAGCCAAGGGAATGCTTTAAAGATTTTCATCTTGGACTCTCTTAGGAGAACAGTGTTAAGTACTAAGATATCTGTGCTATTCACCAAACTACCTTCTTGACTTAGATCTTATTAACAAACGTTGACATTTTTTGAGCTTCGGCGAACTTTTAAGAATTCCTATGTGATTTTAGGAGATGGCAGCTTCTGTTGGTGAGAGTGTGCAAGCTTTGGGAACCATACAGAACCTTTCTTCATTCATGTACAAATTAATATTATGAAGTCTAAATCAGGTTCCATCCAATAGTCCTATCCAAAGATTCACTAAATAATTCTAACAAGGACTTTAGAGGTTGTAATTACAAATGCTGATAACTAGCATCCACTGGTACCTACGCTTGTGCACTTCTTATTGGGTTTACTTTGCAGGGAGTTCATTTTTAGGTTATGAATCTTAATATATACTCTGAATTTGGGATATTAATGTTTGTGGTTTATAACTGTACTTCTGTTGGTGGGACACATCCCTTTAAATACAGAGTAGGGTAATGTGTGTAGGAGCTTTTGACTGAGCCCCGAGTGCAACAGTAAGCCCTAGACTTGAAGATGTGGCATGGGCACTTATGCGGGGTTGCATGCATGCCTGAAGACATCCATAAAGGACTATAGCAGGGATGCATGCAGAACCTGATACCTACAGGCCAAATGCAGCCTACAGCTAGTTCTTATGTGAACCCATTTCCAGTTCTTGGATCTGGCTCCTGGATCCAGTTCCTACCCTGAAGCACTGAAAGACTGAGTTCAGGGAAAGGCAAAGAAATTATGACATACACACAAAGAGAGAGGACAGATCATGATTGAACCCTCCCTACCCCCGCACCAATTTCTGCCCACCGCTCCCAAGTTTGTTCTAATTTTCGAAGTGGTGCTTGGGAGGGAAAAGGTTCTCCACCCCAGGCTATAGTCTCTTTCATCTACTGAACACAGACTGCTGTCAGTAGAGGCAGGACCCCAGTCAGAATATTGCTGAAAGTGAATGAAGTATTGCATTTCAGGCAAATATATGCAAATTACCTTTTTGCACACCAAGTAACGCCCTTTTCAAAATCCATCTCACCATGGTACGCAATTGGGTAATGCTGCTCTTAGCCATTCTGCTGGGTTGCCTCTTCCCTGCGAGACAGGTGATAAAAAGAGAACAGGAAATCCCCTGTGGATGAGATTCCCTGCTCTGCTGTTAGGAGGTGAACAGTAGTTTTCCTTCCCAGGGGCCACTTTGAAAATTAGTAGAAGCTCCAAGGGCCACGTAGAAGTTGGGGGCAAAGGTGCTTTAGGGGAGTACTCTGAAGAGGAGGGTCCAAATCATGGATCTGTCCCCTATCCATGTGTATGTGCCCTTCTGGTCCCTTACCAAGTGCATTTTTTTCCCCCAGTTCCTGGTCTTGGCCCTTGGATCCAGTTTATATGCCTAGGAAGTAGAAAGGGACTACATAAAATTTAGCCATGGGCCTTACATTTCTCACCCTTGAAATTTAGTGAGCTTGACCCCATTGAGTAGGGAACCAAGTCATTTTCACCAGGTTTTATGAGCATAACATAGGCTGCCTGTCGGGAAAGATGCATTTTGTGGCTCCACCCTTATAAAGAACCTCCATCTCATGACTCCCCTGTAGGAGGATGCATGGTTTCACAAAATCTCACGAACGTGAATTTGAGGTGAGAGACCAAGTAATGTTACCTGTGGTAATACCCTCGGTTCCTGCTCCCATATAACCTTCTCTCCACCACACTGTACACTCTTTAACTTCTAGCAATCCCTGAATTCATACTTTTTATATTCTTAACTTCCACATGAGATTGGAGGCCTATAATTTGAGTTCAGATCTGAGGACTTAAAACATCATTGCCAGTAAAACTGTGGTGATGCTCAGGTGCAGTTTTAGTAGCACTTCTATGTGTGGTTTCAGGAAATAGTCCAGGGAGAACGATCTCAATTTTGCCTCTGCCCACTTGGTGCTCTTGAGTTACAACCTTGGCAACCAGTATTATTCCAACTTTGCACAGGCCACTGTTGACATCCTGTAATAAATGCTTAATGTAGGTTATTCCCTCTCCAACCATTAGTCAGCACTGTGCTGTCCTCCAGCAGATGTTTTTTCCTTTTGTGCTCAAAGCAAAAACAAGCTGTCGCACATTGAAGGCTTCAGCAAGAGTCACTACTTCCCCCTCTTCTCTGATTTCCTGTTCATTTCTGAGCAGCTTTTCAAGGGAGCCTCATGTCTGATAAAGTAAAACCCCATGAGCCTGAAGGAGGTTTCTTGGCTGCATGATCTCATCACAGTGAGGGTGCGGGAAGCATTTTTATTCCCCTGAAGTACAGGATGCAGATTTTATTTTGGTTGGGCTTTTTCTTTTTGGGGGGATGGAAAGGTGATGCAGAGACTCTGGCACAAATATATATATATTTAAAACTTGGTCTTGTTTTGCAACAATAGCTGCTTAACCTGAATTTGCTAATCATATTGATATTTGGTTTTGCATTGTGCATTTTGCCATGGTATGCAACTTACTCTTTAAAAGCCACCTCTTTTTGTTTGGACTTCTCTACCACTCCAGAAGCCTGGGTTTAATTTTCCCAACAGCAGATGCGGAGAAAGTGCTATAATCAGGCATATGGGCTAGTCTAGAAAATTTCAACTGACATTAAATCAGTGAGCTGTTCGGTTGGTGCAAATTGGTTTAACTCAGTTGCTTTCAGTAGGTACAGTGATTAGCAGGTGATGATCTGGTGCAGAAAGATTTCTAATTGATAACCTTGCACAAATCAGTTTTTTTAAAAATAACTGTCCATGTCTATTTTGTTCCTGTCCACATAGATCTCAGTAAACTAAGGGAATATCAAACGTACTTGCATAAAAATCTTGCCTGCCTGATCAGGGTGGATGGATGGGTTCATAAAAACAAGGCCGGGTGAATGGAATTTCTTTTAACTGTCCAAATAGTTGCTCCAATCCAATTTCAGCCACAACAGTACTCTGTCTTGGAAACTGGAAATAATAGCTACCTTTGTGCCCTGAAGCTCACCAAACTCTCTTTGGTTTGCCATACATAGGTCTGGTCCTATAGGGCAATGGCTATCAACAGAGAGAACATTTTCCTGAGTTCAGTGACACCCTAGTCTATTTGCAAGAAAGAACATAAAAAATGTCGTACTAAGTCAGACCAATGGTCCATTGAGTCCTGCATTCTTTCTCCAGCAGTGGCCAATTGCTGTTGCTTTGAAGAAGTATCCACATTAAGTCATCATGAGTGATCCATTCTCTGCTGTTCAGTACCAGCAGTCAGAGGTTACACCCCCCACCCCAACCTACTTTTCTAATACTTATTAATGGACCTATCCTCCAGGAACTTATCCAATCCTTTTTTAAACCTAGCTATGCTACTGGCCGTGGCCACAAGTTAATTGTGCACTAAGTGGAAAAAATACTTTATTTTATTTTAAATCTGCTGCCAGCTAGTTTCATGGAGTGTCCCCTAATTCTAGTACTTGAGAGGATAACTTGTTCCACACCACTCATGATTTTATAAATTTCTATCATATCTCCTTTCTGTCATCTCTTCTCCACACTGAAGAGCCCTATCCTGTCAAGCCTCTCCTTGTACGGAAGTTGTTCCATACCCATGATCATTTTTGTTGCCCTTCTCTGCAGCTTTTCCAGTTCTATATCTTTTTTGACGTGGGACAACCAGAACTGCACATGATATTCAAGATGCAGTTACACATATAGTTGGGATTATTTTTCCCTATGTGAACATTAAATTTCATCTGCTTACAGTGCCTTCACGCTTTCAAGGCAGCAATAACTTAATTGCACTCACTGTCAGGTTTGATGAGCCAACAGGTTAGCTCTTGACATGTTCTGTGGTGTTTGAAACAGCAGTCTCCAGCTGATAAACTAGTGTTGAGATTTTATCTGCACGTGCTTACTCTGTGGTGACTGTCTGAGGACAGGGGATTACACCATCAGTACATGTCCACTTAACTCTTAACCGCAACTGGCAGTGAACAGTTTGTTGTCCGTTTTATCATCCCCCCCCGCCCCTGCCGTGTAGAGAACAAGCACACCTTGATCTGGGGGAATTGGTTTTACAGGCATGAAAATGGGTTGGGGGTATTTTGACACGGTCTTCCTGCCCCTCTTGAAGGGCCCAACAGTACATGATGCCCTCCAATTTCCCCAGCACAGGCACTGATTCTATGTTCTTCCATATCTCTGCAGATAAAAGATGAGATTTTCAAAAGTGGTCGGTGTTCTCATCTCAATTTTGTGCCCACTGAAGCTACAACGAGTTTTCTCTGGTTTTTTCAGTGGGAGCAAAATTAGCTCAGGATTGAATACTTCTGAAAATTGTGTTCATGGTGTTCAGCAGAGTATGTAGCCTCGTTACTCCTTCATATCCTTCTCCTAGACTCTGCACAGGCTGTGTTTCATTGCACCCATCTCCCTGTGGGCTTAGAATGGTCTGCCAGATGCTATTTGGAGTAAAATATATACTTTTGCATTGATAACAGATGGATCTATTAATACTTAAATCAGTTTTCTAGCAAGGACTGTCTAGTTTTTTCACTTGCTTGAATATATTGCCATTTGTGATCCATCCCGAGGCTTCTGCACATAGTTTTCACTTACCAGCTCCTAGCAGACAGGTGTACACACCCGCAAACCCACTATCTCAGCTGATAGTGATTGTCCTCTTTATTGCTAGTCTCTGCACATATGTTTCACATATATGAATGAATATTTCTTGAGATCAAAGATGTGTCTTTTTACCATGTTGATGCTGGGAAGAAAGCCTGCCTGCTTGTGCCTGCAGTGTCTCTGCTCTGTTTAGCCTCCAGGGCTGTCTTCTGTCCCCTTCTACTAGCAGTGAGATTCAGCCTCTGTAATGTGACCAGGCTGCTCAATTTGCCTCTGTCTTTTTCTGCTCTCACCCAACAGACCAGTTCCTCGCCTCATTCCATGGTGCCCAAGCAGGTCAGGATCAAAACTTCACAATCAATGGGGGATGTGAACTCTACATACCAACCACTGGAGCCCAGAAGCAGGCACCTGTCTGTCAGTAAGTATTTGTCTCCATTTCCTGCCGTCATTTTAACTACGTGTGTCTTAAGAGAACACAAGTGCCTGCCCAATGGACAGTGGTCCCAACTTGTGACTTATAATTGGCTGACGAGCAATGCAGCGTAAGAGAGCACATGGCTCATGAGCCACAATTGAAGATCACTGTATTAGGAGCTGGTTCTCTCTCTGATCGTGGCCAATACCACTGATGAGAGGAAAGTGTGTATGGAATGCTCCGCAGTGACTGACTGAGCTCCGACCTATTTGTCATTAACAGCTGGTGCTCTAATAAAATCCATGCTCCAGCTGTAAGTTTTAAGAACAGCAGCTGTTTGAAAGAAGGTTCAGTCATACATCTGCTTTGTATGTGCATGTCACTTAGAGGTCTGGCTGCCATAGCAGATCGCTAGGAGGGCTAAGGCTAAGCCTGCAAGGTGCTGAGCTTTGTAAATTTCCATTTGAAGCTGAAGAAAGCCTGATCGCTCTGTGAATACTCAGGGCTGTGAGGTTCTGCCAGTCATAACCTGAACATGACTGGGGCCTAGAATTTCCAGAGTTCTGTTCCCAGCTTTGACACAGACTCCCTCTATCAGAGTTTCCACGTCTGCCGATCGGGACAATAAGATTAGGTTTTGAGAATGTCTACTACAAAGTATAGTAAGACTGTAGAGGGAAGAGAAAGGATTCTAAACTGTGGGCATAACTACCTTATACTTCATATATTGATAAATGGGAGGGAGGTTAGTATGGGAAGGGTTGAGATCTACTGTGTTGGACTGTCTTGGATCCTGTCTGGGGAGAGTTAACTGCTAACACAATCTGTAGATGGGGTTGAAATTCCAATTCGTATTTATTGCTTAAATAGCACTTGAGGTGTTCAAAGTACTTTACCGTCTCTGTCTTACTCACCCCCTCAATCCTGTGAGGTAGGTCATAATTATTCCCATTTTACAGAGAGGGAATTGAGGCCAAGAGCATGACTTGTCCAATGCTACCTAGTGAGTTCATGACTAAAGTGGGATTTGAACACCGTATTCACTTAGCTACAATAGTTACGATATGTGCTGTATTTGCATGGCTTTATCTGGACTCACAGGGTTATAATTAGGTCTCCTAATGAGGTAACAGAGGCAAACAAATGGGAAACTATTATGGTAAGACATTTGGTGACTTAATACTTCAAGTATTGTGTTCAAATACTTTACAGATGTATTTATTCAGATTGAACGAAGAAAGTACATGAAGTTGAAATGGAATTAAAAAAAATTCTGAGCATGCACACTCACTCTCTGCATGTTAGCAATGAACCGCAGATCTGTAAAGGAAGCCTAGTATTTCTGCTTCTCTGAGCCTGGTGTTTCTTTTTTTAATCAAGCATACACAAGTGCCAAAAAGCTTGTTTGGGGAGGGAAGGGACCCAAACCCCCTCACTCCCCCTCCTTCATTGGCATGAAATGGTACTGAAGTGATGCCAGAGTTAACAGCACATAGAATATCTGTGTCTACAGAAAACTGTACAGTACTAAGGGACCTCTGCTGTATAATTCTCTGTAATATTCTCACTTCCTCGTTGCTCCACTCAGTTCCCTCCAGTCTACTGGTGTCACTGTGATGGGCCTTTGGAACACTGATATTGAAAACTATAGTTTTGTTACTGTTTCTATGCCTGGATTCCAATGAATCTTCTGGTGTGACACTCCCTTTAAGGGAGTTGAACTAGATTACCCGTGAGGTCCCTTCCAATCCTAAATGTCCATGATTCTATGAAATTCCACTAGCTGCCTATTCTGATATGAATGTGGCAGTACCCATATGTCACTATCTGAATCTCTGAAAAGGGGTTGCTCTTCTTTCCCCTTCCCATCTTCACCTAATTAAGGGAACCTACCCCAGTTTTCTAGTAGGAATCTTTAATGGGAGGCTAATTCAGAACAGTGCTTTATAGGCATGGTTTAAATGTGCTGTGTTTATGTGTAGCTACCCATCCCCCAAGGCAAGCAGTCTATCTAAAGACTGAATCTGGAGTCACAGGTTTTTGGAGTAGGGTTAAGGGCAAGATTTTAAATAACAAAACTGAAAATGCTCTTAAGCGCTGTCTGGCAACGCTTGTGTTTTTTCCACTCACTTCCTTTGATATACATTGATTTAGAGGAGACTTCCTTTTCTTGTCCAGTGATGGTGGTGTTTCCACAATAGCACCTGGCTTTTAGTCAGCAGGGCTCAGGCACTTCGTTCAGTGCAGGCCATAGCATTGTATTGGAAAAAGTGAAAGTGTGCTCTCGTGACCATGCGCTCCTGTTTACATTCACTCCAATTGGCTGACAGTCAGAGTTGCTTGGAAAATGGGCAGCAGTTAAAACAGATGCAGATGATTGCATCTGCTAAGCATCCCACTCATTCCAAACCATGCCACAGCACATACACTCCATGCCAGAGCTCTCCAAGGAAAATTCACCATCTGCTTTGTTTTCCGAAACAAGTATAGCACATAGAGCAGGTTAGTAATAGCTGTAAAATGCTGTCCTCCAGAAAGAGCTGGCTGGCATATGGCTTATGTGCCTGGCATAAAACCCACCTGGACATATTGCACAGATTAAATCAACACCACACATGGGTGCAGGAATGGGAGTCATTCTTCCTAGCTTTGCTACTGACTGAATGCATGACATTGGGGAAATCCTATAGGGCCTGAGTCAATAGTAGTTGCCAGTGTCCCTCTAGCTTCTATCCAGGGCTCCCATTTATTCTGTGAAATTTCTTCCAAATTCTGCAATCACGAAACCCATGCTTTGTGATCGGAAATTTCAGATTCTCAGAGCAGAATAAATTATACTGTTTGGTTAAATCATGCAAATTATGCACCCCTTTGAATGCAAATATGTTTCCCAGCATGTCATTTTATCAATTTTGGGCATTTCCTATCTTAAACACAAAATATCACACAGACATTCCAGTGGTGAATCTTCAGTAGAAAGTCATGGGCTACTCCTCTTTGGTAGCTGTGTTAGGGGACCCTATTTCCTCACAGTATATGATGGGCAACTACCCCACTTAGGCTGTAATTTCATGCTGCTGGAGGCAGCAGTTTTTGTGGAATGGGACACTTGGGTAAATTCTCACAATACCTGTTACTCTGGCAGCACAGAATTCAGGGAGCCTTTACTTCCACCCTCTCTGTTCCTGGTTACTTACCTACCTTTTGCAAGGTAGGTAAGTGTCTTTATCCTGTTTTTTGTCAAGGGCTCTAATACCCATTCATGGAAAACTACTAGGAATTAAGCTGCACTCAGACAATGCATTCTCACTGTGTATCACAAATTGGGATTGTCTAGTCAAGTAAATGCTTGACCAGAAACACCTTGAACTGGACCCTAATTGTCTTGCTGTTGATTTTGTGCAAATTGCTCCCTGGCCCTTGAGCTGTTGTTCATGCCTTTCATTGATACAGGAACACAGTTTCACATGTGCACACACAGAGATTGGTAATGCAGCATAGAACTACTGCTGGCTTTCCATAATGTCTTTGTCTATGCAATGAAACACTAAATGATTGAGTGCTTGGTCAAGGGATGCCATTTTGCCAAGGATAATACTCCCAACAAAATGGTACAGCAATCTTTGCACATGTTAACTGAGGCAGTACGATGGCTGTTGTGAATGGAGTGTGTTTTATGTAAGAGGATGAGTGTACAGCAGTAGTAATATCACTGTTACTAGTGATGTAACATCTAGCCTATGTAAAATGAAGGAACTACTCTGCCTGCCTGCACCAGACGATTGGGCCAGAAGTGCAGCAGGGAAGCATACACTTTCGTGCACAAGCACCAACATCTAAGCTAGCAGTTAATCTCAGATTTTTCTTGCGTGTCAGCCACATGCACAAGGATTGGTGGATGTTTAATGTGATGTCTAAAACCATCCATTGTGTTAGCAGTGCCTCTGAAGTTGGTTTTGTGAACCTAGGTATTTGTTCTTACCATAGGGGGTGCTTTTGAGCTCAGGAAAGAAGGCTGCCACTCTTTCCCTTTCAGATCCCTTGCTTGTGTGTGCGTCTTTATTCTGATCCCTCCTTTATGATGTGGCCCAGGTTCTCAGAATACAGGCCGAAGTTCACCTCCCCCAGGCTATGTTCCAGAGAGACAACAGCGAATTGCTCGCCAAGGCTCTTACACCAGCATAAACAGTGAAGGCGAATTCATCCCAGAGACTAGCGACCAGTGTGTGAGTATTTTAAGTTTTATCCTGTTCTCTCTCAAGGCCTCAGGCTGGGTTACAATACACAAAATAGACTTAAAATCAAACTTAAAATAAAAACAGTTAAAACCCCTCATCCCAAACCACCCCTATCCCTGCCTGCCAACGTTTGAACATCCTGGGAGATAAATCTTGCTAGCACCATGTCTTAAAGCATTTTAAAGTTCACAGGTGGGGACAGAACTCAAAAGGCACTTTCATCTGACATCCAGAAGCATTTAAACCAGATTTCTACAGATGGATTGATGTTTAATACATTATTTTCAAAACTTAGAATGATTAATAAAATGCTTCTAACAAATACTACTTTTGTAAAACTGTTGTAGGCTACCAATTCATATTGCATGTCTGAGTCAAGCACATCAGGATTCCCCAGTTTTATTGTGTGTGTGTGTGTGTGTGTATGGACATTTATTGGTGTGGAATTTCTTCACCACTT
This sequence comes from Sphenodon punctatus, assembly GCA_003113815.1. NCBI lineage: Eukaryota > Metazoa > Chordata > Lepidosauria > Sphenodontia > Sphenodontidae > Sphenodon > Sphenodon punctatus. Next base: position 77,300 of record QEPC01001773.1, read on the forward strand.
GATCAAAAAAATAAAATAAATTGCCCTTGTCTTTCCTGAGTTCTTCATTCCACAATGTTCAACAGGATATTCTGTGCTTTGTTGGTTAAACTATGTACCTACAAATACTGGTATATGTACTACCACAGTACAGCCCTTAAATACCTTGGGATCAGTGCTTTGTAAGCAACCCGTCTGCCTGAACTTTCTCCTGGGATGTGCAGGATGGGAGCTCTTGCAGCCTGGGATGATCCTCGCATAGACCACTAGGAGGCAGACTACAGTAAAGCTGAGACTGGCCGTGTATAGAGGGGGTTCATCCCTCCCACTTGCCAGTTGCTTCTCTGCCTCTGAATTGTTAGGACGCAGGCTCCCTTTTGGAGTCTGCAGAGCTCCCAGTTTTCTAAATTCTTCTTTTAATTTTTCTTTACTTTTAATTTCTTTAATTTGCCGTGGTGTGACCTGGTGCCTCTGCACATTTCGGCACCTAGGCTCCTCAGGTTCCGCCCCCTTGGGAGCGGAATCCTGGGAAGGGCGGGCGCGGCAGGGTCCCTTCGGGCGCCCCGCTTGCTTCTCCAGTCCCGTCTCCGTCCTAGCCCGATTGCGGGCTCCTGCTCCCGGGTTGCGCTGCCTCCCGGGACAGGGAGGCTTCCCCCAGGGCCTCAACAACTAAAAGGATGATGTGGCTGTGTCCCTTGGAGCTCTGCTCCCTTGGCCCAGGCTCTTCTCCCGCTGTGGCATTCCAGCGTTCTTTTTTGGCGGGTTCCACCATTTTTCCCACTTGTTTCTCCCCGGACAGGCCAGCTTTAATTTTCTCGTCGGCGGGAGCCACCATTTTTATTTTTATATTTTTGGGCCCACAGCTGAATTTGTCCTCTCCCTCCATTGACGGGGAGGACATTACTCTTTCTGGCCAGCCTCTCTCTGACGGGCAGTTGCTGTCCCGCATTGTTTAAGCAAATCATTTAATAATTAATTTTTTCCTTTTTGTGTGTGACTCGCTGGACTGCTGACGGGGGGCGAGTGACCCATGGGAGTTTTTACTCTCCTGCCCCCTACTTCAGTAGGCACCAGTCACCCGAAACTCAGCCAATGGCCCCAGCTCGGAGGCCCCAGCTTT
>QEPC01001773.1:85026-99476 GCA_003113815.1 Sphenodon punctatus
AGCTCTGCACTGGCTGCCGATAGCGTGCCGAGCCAAGTTCAAGGTGTTGGTGATGGTCTATAAAGCCCTACACGGTCTCGGCCCCTCATACCTTAGGGACCGCCTCGCCCTCCGCGCCCCAGAGCGGCTCCTGCGGTCTGCCGGGGGTGCCTTCCTGGAGGTCCCCCGTGTTAAGCGGGGGGCCACAATGGAGAGGGCATTCTCGGTAGTGGGGCCGCGGCTATGGAACTCCCTTCCGGAGGAAGCTCGCCTGGCCCCTAACCTGTTAACATTCCGGCGAAATTGTAAGACCTGGCTGTTTGCCCAGGCCTTTGGGAGGGAGGGTGAGTAGGGTGGGGGTTTTTTAGTTTCCTCACCTATTTTTGGTTTTAGACTGTATCTAGCCCTGTTTTAATATTTTATAATATTTATGGTAATTTTAAACTGATTTTATTGTATTTTAATGTTTGGAAGCCGCCCCGAGCTGCATGGCAGGAGGGGTGGGGTAAAAATATATTAAATAAATAAATAAAATAATTATGCAAATTAGGCCTCGCACCAAGACTTCACACATGGCCTCGCAAACCCTGGGGCCAGCCTTGGCATCCTTACCCCACAAACATGCACATACACAGTTGGTACTGGACAAATTACCATTAACAGGGGGGCACTTACTGCCATCTGCGATATCAGGCTTCCCTGCCAGTACAGTCTTGGAATCCTTGAGACTTTGCGCTTTGGCCCCCTGTTTTGAGGGCATCCATTGTGAGCAGTGACTTCCTAGTCCAGGAAGTCTGATCTGAAGACCCATGCTGGAAATTTTAAACTTAAAAAGGCTCCCTTGTGCTATGTTTTGTGTTGTATTCCTCTTTGGTACCACGTCTCCCTCAGCTGAGTTTCTGAACACTTCAAAGACAGCAGTGGACTTAAAGGGGATAGGTTTTCCTTTTTAGTCCTGCAGGCTGCTTGGGTATCTTTACAGAGATTAACCTGGCCTTGACAAGGACCTCATGGATTCTGCATTTTCCCTATTGGCAACAATGGTGGAAATACAGAATCCACAGGGCCCTGGATTTGACTTGAGTACCCTAGTGAACTACTTGCATATTTGCAAGCCCTGCAATGTTCTCCAGCAAATCAGCTTCTTGCAGTCTGTGTGAGCATGGGTGAGCTCCAGAGCTTACATGGAATAGCTTGAACACCAGAGCGCCTGAAACTTTGGGTGATGTCAGACGTGACGGTGGCCCCATTGGCCCCGTCACGGAATCACCCAAATGATTCCCCGGTGAAATCAGACCAGCCCGTCAACAGACGAGCCGGCAGGTTCCACCGGGGAATCGGAGAGGGGGCGGGGCTCCGCGGCGCAACATGCAGCCGCACAGCCACGCTTCCGAGGTCGCCCGCCCGCCCTCCAGGAGACGGGTGGGTCCTGCAGCCAATGCGGCCGCAGCGCCCGCCCACCCGCCCCCTGGGGTATTAACCACGACCCAGAATCAGCGGCGAGCATGGCCGCCGTTTCCGGGCCGTGGTCAGGGGCCAGACGAGACGTTACCACGCTCAACCATGGTGAATCCCACCATGGTTGAGCGTGGTAACGTCACATCTGTTGGGGGCAAAAAGTGATTCCTGCCGGGTGTTCACCCCCGGCAGGAATCACTTTGACCCCGGACCATCCCCGAAAGTGTGGTTATTTTGATCCCCGCCGGTGGTTCACTATGGTGAACATCTGGCGGGGATCAAAACAGACGTTACGGGACCATTCCCCACCACAGGGGATTGTCTGTGGTTGAGCGTGATCTCATAACATCTGAAAATACCCTTTGCTTTCATCTGTTACCAAGTTTCCATGTGGAGGATGGCCAGGTGGTACTGCAGAGAGGGAGAGCTGCAAAGCTATAACTCCTTCCATTCTCTGGGGAAACCATCCAAAGTAAATTGGTCAGAGCTCAAGCAACAAAAATTCTAAACTTGTATTTCCCCAGGCGGCCTTTGCTGTGGTGGATATTGTTCATAAGGAGGCACTTAGGCCCAAGTCCAGTTCTCTTCCCTTCTCAAGACTATAGCCCAGGCCATGTTTGTTTTCTTGTCTGTGCCCAGGTTATCTGGAGACACTTAACCTTTCTCTTCCCCAATCTCTGTTGACCTCAGGCCGGAGAACATTTCCCCGGATACGGCGTCACCAAGGGAACTTGTTCACACTAGTGCCTTCCAGCCGCTCTCTGAGCACCAACGGGGAGAACCTGGGCCTGGCACTGCAGTACTTGGACCCTCGGGGGCGCCTGCGGAGTGCTGACAGCGAGATTGCCCTTACTGTGCAAGAGAGGAATGTGCCAACAAAGTGTAAGCAGCCATGAATGCTGGGGAGATGGCATTGTGGGAGGGACAACACCATCTGGGATACCAACTCTAGGTCTTGCTAGCACACAGCTTCACCTTCTAAATTGTTCAGCCCTGTGTTTGTATTTGAACATAGTCCTCCACTAGGTTTCATCTAGTTGATCCTGGTGCTTAGAAATAAATTGTCTCCTAAGCTAGTGCTGTTCCTTCTGTTTAGCTTTTGCTTTCCACCTGTGCTAGCATGTTGGGCTCATCTTTTGTTTCCCAACATTACACTATTCAGCAAATCCCCTTTTTGGTACATAGTAAACAGATTGCTTAAGGAGCATGGCATTGGCTTGCTGTCCCTGAAATAGCTCAATAGATACTAAATAAGAACATGTATGTTTGAAAAAATATTTTTGACACCAGTGTCCGCAGCACCGTTCCACACGTGCTGATCCATCTAGCAGTACTGGTGCAGGTTAGTAATGAAAATAGGTGCTTGCTGTAAAATCTAGCATCAGAATCCCTGCCACGAGACACAGGCTGACATCAGCTGATTGCTAATGACATTCAGGACCTTGGAATTTGCTGAGAGACTGTGCTTCATTGGAGCAGTTTACCTTGTACATAATGAGGCTTTTTAGACTGAACTTTGGCAGAACTTGTTTTTGTTTTTGTGATCCCTGCTGAGATTTCTCCTTCTGTCCCCTGTCAGTGTTCCGCACAGGTAGCTCTGCGGATGGCCGATAGGAGGCAGAAGAAGAAATTGGTACTGCGCATGCGTGGAGCTGCCCCTCTTCAGTCCAATCTTCTGCCTTCGGCCATTGGGAGGTCAGCGCAGCTTCTCAAAAAAAAAAAGAAAAGAAAAGTAAAAGGAAGATTACTACGAAACCGCCCAGGATCCATTTTCGGGTGAGGGTCAGCAGGGAATTTCTGTCGGGGAATCCTCGCCGGCCTCCAGGTTGCCACGCAAAGCGCCCGGGAACCTGAGAGCCAGGGCGGCGGAGCGGTTTTCCCCTCCCCACCACTCCGCGGCGAGCTTGGGGGGTGTCTCGCAGGCCGGAGGCCTCTGGCTGCAGCGAAAAGCGCCCGGGAGTCTGAAAACGCCCACACGGGCCAGTGAAGACCCAGGCCCATAAGGCTTCCTCAGGGCTCAGCCCATAAGCAAGATGACTGGTGACTGCGCGGACGCCCGGGAACCAGTATTCAACCCAACTGTGAGTAGGTGAGGAGCCGGAAAGCCCACGCAAACCGCGGGAGTGCCCAGAACCCCGTTCCCACAGTGAAGCCGGGTCCCGCCATCTTCCAGCCTCCTCCTCGTCCCCCCTCCATTCTCCCTCCCCCAACAGCCCGAGGGAAGGAAATGGAGGGCTCAAGCAACACGGAGGCGCCCCTGGCCACAGACCAAGGATATTGCCTCTCTCGCAGTCTCTATGTACAGGATCCAGAAATCTCTGGATAAACTGTGGGCTTTACAGGGACAGGGCTCCCCCTCTCCGGCCCCCCCGAGTAATCCTGGGGTGGGAAAAGCCCCTCGCAAGGCTACCAAAAAGAGCAAGCGTCCACTAGGGGGCTCCTATAACAAACGTCTGAGCTCTCCCTATCAGTTTCCTGAGGCGAGGTGGGGGGGGGGATCACAGCCCAAGCGTTCCAGGGAACAGGCTATGTCATTATTGGGGTCTGACTCCGATCCCGACTCGAGTCAAGACTGGGAGGACATTGAGCAGACCGGGCACCTGGATGTTCAGGACCCAAGGGACAAGGATAGGCAGTTCCCTTTAGCATACAGGTCTGAATTCATGGCACAGGTGACTAAGACACTGCAGCTGGTGGAAAAGCACCCAAAGGAGACCTCGGACTCTCAGAAGGATGAGGAGAAAGAGTATATTTCCTCGGTCCATGGGAAGGAGATGGGGGTGCCCCTAGACAAGGCGTTTGAGAAACTAATTCTGGAAGAGTGGAAACAACCAGAGAAGAATAAGCGAATGAATAAGACTCCGGCATTGCTCTATTCTCTCTCTCGTAAGAAGAATCCACTGCTAAAGAACCCCAAAGTGGATGCAGCAGCGGTATCTCTGGCCAAGCAGACAGTCTTTCCCACCGAGGGAGACTGTTTCCCCAAGGATGCCACAGACAGGGGGGTCGAATCCTCCATTTGGAGAGGCCTAGATTACTCTGCCTCCTCTATGAGGGTCAGCTTGGTCTCCTCATATGTAGCAAGGGCTCTGCTGGCTTGGACCCAGGAAGCCCAGACCCCCACTATTTCTGACAGACGGGCACAAGTCCTGGCAGCTCGTATTAACCTGGCCACAGCTTTTCTGGCAGACGTGACTATGGACTCCATGATTTGGTCTGCTAGGGCAATGGCGTCTTCAGTTTCATCCAGACGTAAAGTATGGCTCAGATCATGGCAGGGAGACGCCACAGCAAAAAATCTGCTTTCAGCCACTCCTTACAAGGGGTTCAAGGTCTTTGGCGTCTGCCTGGATACAGTCCTGGCAGATGCCAATGACAAAACGAAACAGAAAAACCTGCAACAGGTAGGGGTCAGGAAGAATTTTTTTCATGCCCCCTTGTACAGACCCAGAGGGGGTTATAGCTATGGCTCCGGGTATGGAGTGTTTAGACGGCAAGGACCAAATAGGTATGACCAGGAAAACCGCTTCTACTCCCGTAGAGGAAATAGAGGGCAGGGACCCAGGCAGGACAAGCAACGTTCCAGAGGCTTCCCCCAGGTGCAGAGGAAAACTGACACATGACTATTCAGCAATGCCGGAGGTGGGGGGCAGGCTGCAGTTTCTCTCAGCCGGCTGGGCAGAGTCCGTTTCGGATGCCTGGGTATTGGACTGTGTCACTCGAGGGTACGCCATAGAGTTAAAGGGCACACCGAAACACGGCTTCATACCCTCCCCAAGTTCAAAGGACCAACAGAAGCACTTGGCAATGCTGGACGAGATCCAGAGGCTCACGTCTGTCAGGGCCATAGACCTGGTTCCCCCAGATCAGCGGGGACTCGGCCTATACTCGATGCTCTTCCTGGTCCCCAAGAAATCCGGCGTTTGTAGAGCAGTGCTGGATTTAAAGACATTGAACAAGGTGGTACATTACCAGCGGTTCAAGATGGAAACAGTTTCCTCCATTTGTCAGGCCATCAGGAACGGGGACTGGCTTGGCTCCCTGGACCTCAAGGATGCATACCTTCATGTCCCGATATGGGAACCGCACCGTCAGTGGCTTCGATTCTACTACCAGGGATCCCACCACCAGTTCAGAGCCCTGCCATTCGGCCTCTCCTCAGCTCCGAGGACCTTCACCAAAATACTGCTTCCCCTGGTAGCCAACCTCAGGAGAGAAGGGATACACATCTATCCCTATTTAGACGATCTACTGATCCGGGCCCAGTCGAAGGAAAAGATAACAGCAGACCTCAACAGGGCGATTCTCTATCTTGGCGAACACGGCTTTCTCGTCAACGAGGAAAAGAGTCAGCTTGTCCCGTCACGCAGAATGGAACATCTGGGGGTCCTAATAGATACAACTTCAGGAGCCGCATACATTCCCCTGTACAGACAACAGCGCGTCAGGTCGCTGATACAGCAGCTACGCCACCGTCCAAAAGCCAAACTGAAGTACCTCGCACAACCTCTCGGCCTACTGGTCTCTTGTACCAGGCAGGTTCAGTGGGCACGTTTTCATCGTCACCCCTTGCAGCACTTGCTCAGACCTATGCAAGTAGAACTCACGAGAGGACGCAATCCGTGGGTGAAGATCCCAAAAGGCTTCATGAAATCAGTGTCCTGGTGGTTAGGAACAAACACCTTCGAAACAGGCACTCCACTGGTAGAACCATCACGCTCAGTCGTGACGACGGACGCCAGCCTGATGGGATGGGGAGCGCAGATGGGGGCCACATCAGTGCAGGGTCTATGGTTGTTGATGGATCGAACACAGAACATCAATGTCCTCGAACTCAGAACAGTACGTCTGGCACTACAGCAGCTCGTGCGCCTGGTAGGCAGGACACGTGCTAATTTACACGGACAACATATCAGCGAAGGCCTACATCAATCACCAGGGCGGGTCCAGAGCACCAGCACTTCAGCGCAAAGCAGTGAGGTTATTTACTTGGACTCAACGCATTCTGAAATCCCTGAAGGTCTTACATATCAAAGGGATGGAAAATATACAAGCAGACTGGTTGAGTCGACAGACACTGGACCCCCACGAATGGCAGCTGCACCCGGAGGTGTTCAAGTCGCTGGTGGAACGTTTCGGTCGCCCGGTGATGGATCTGTTTGCAAACAGAGCCAACAGACAGGTACAGAGATACATGTCAAGAGGGACAGACACATCAGCAGAAGCAGGGGACACCCTCAACCACGAGTGGCCAGCAGGTCTCTTGTATGCCTTCCCTCCGTTTCCGCTGATAACCAGGACCATAGCCAAGATCATCAAGGAGCAGGCTCTGGTGATATTAGTGGTACCGTGGTGGCCAAGGAGACCGTGGTTCTCCGACCTGGTGGAGCTGAGCTGGGAGCAACCAATGCAGCTACCATTGAGACCGGACTTGCTGATTCAGGGACCTCTGTGGTGCAGCGACGTCGCATCGTTCAAACTGACAGCATGGCTCTTGAACGGACAGCGTTACGGGCTCAGGGCTACTCAGAGGCAGTTCTGTCAACCCTACAGCAGGCCAGAAGACCAGCAACCAGAAAGTCTTACTCCTCCACTTGGAAGACTTTTGCAGGATGGGCAAAGCGTAAAGGACTGGATCCTGCTCAAGCTGGGGTTCAAACTATCCTCAAATTCTTGCAAGATGGCTTAGAGAAGGGGCTAAGGCCAAATACTCTGGCTTGCCAAGCAGTGGCCATTTCGTCTGTTCTTCAATCCATCTCCTGCAGAAGGGTGTTCCCTCATAGGCGCATTAGGCAGTTTCTCAGAGCCGCTTGTAATATCTCCCCTCCAGTCACCCACAGGTGTCCTTCTTGGAGTCTTGCCTTGGTCCTAGACGCCCTGACTAGAGCTCCGTTTGAGTCTCTTCGGCATGTCTCCCTTCACATGCTTACCAGTAAGGTAGTGTTCCTGGTGGCAGTAACCTCTGCCCGCAGGGTTTCGGAGCTGGGGGCATTGTCTATGGACGCTAACTTTTGCATTTTTAAGCCTCAATCAGTTATCCTTAGGATCGATGAGGCATTCATCCCTAAGGTGAATTGCCAGTTTCATAGGGCCCAGGAACTAATCCTTCCTTCCTTCTGCCCCAAGCCCGTTCATCCCAAGGAAAAGCTATGGCACACCTTGGATGTCAGGAGAGCCCTGAAGATTTATTTGAAAAGGAGCCAGGGGCTGAGATTCTCCTCAGCTCTATTTATTAATATTAGATCTTCTTACGGGGGTAGGAAAGCCTCTAAGGCCCTAATTTCAAAATGGGTCAAGCAGTGTATTGTGGAGGCCTATAAGGCCAAGAATAAGATTCCCCCCTTACAGATTTGGACTCACTCGGTTAGAGGTGCGGCGACTTCCTACGCCTTTAAGTCGAGGGCGTCCTATGAGGAGATTTGCAGGACGACAACTTGGCCCTCTCTGCACACCTTCGTTAAACACTATAAGTTAGATTTGTTTAGGTCCGCTGAGGTGGCGTTTGGCAGGAGGGTCTTGCAGGCAGTTCTGGAGGCTCCCAGGACTGTTTGCTCCCACCCTTAGTTTGGGCTCGGGTACATTCCGTGCGGAGCACTGACGGGACAGAAGGAGAAACAAAAATTGGTCACCTACCTCGGTGAATTTGTTTCTGTTCTGTCCAACTGTCAGTGCTCCGGCCCTCCCTGTCAAACAGCACTGGAAGGTGGGGNGGGCCCACCTGCACATCAACCCAGACAAGACTCACGACTATTACGACTGCCGGGTTGGAGGCAGGATCCAGCGGTTCCACGACGTGTGGGCACGCTCGATCACGGACACCTTGGGTCCTCTCCTGTGTAACACACGGGTACTCCATAGAGCTCGACAGCCCACCTACACACAGGTTCCTGATCTCACCACGATCTCGAGACGCAAGAAAACACCGCGCCATGACCTCCGAGATCATGAGACTCCTCGACACCAGGGCCATAGAGAAAGTACCAAAGTCTCAACATCGTTCAGGGCTCTACTCCATTCTCTTTCTGGTGGCAAAAAAGACGGGCAAATGAAGGGCAGTCCTGAACTTAAAGACCCTGAATCAACACGTAACAAAAAAGAGGTTCAAGATGGAAACCGTGACCTCCATTTGCCACCGCATACAGAAAAATGACTGGATGGTATCTCTGGACCTACAGGATGCATACCTCCACATCCCTATCTGAGAGCCTCACCGGAAGTAGCTACGCTTCAACTACAACAACCACCATTGGCAGTTCAGGACTCTTCCCTTTGGCCTGTCCTCTGCTCCCCGGACCTTCACCAAAGTTCTAATCCCACTGATGGCGAACCTCAGGATGGAGGGCATTCATGTCCACCCCTATCTAGACGATCTTCTGATCCGGGCCCACTCTCCGGAGAAAACCATACTAGACCTCAACAGGATGATCTCGTATCTAGAACAACACAGGTTCCTGATCAACAGGGAAAAAAGTCACCTCACCCCAACGCGGAGATTGGAGCACCTGGGCACCATCATAAATACGAGCTCCGACCTCATGTTCGTTCCTCAGGACAGGTCAAATCGAATCCAGAGGCTGGTACGGACCCTCAGAGCCTCATCCCGAATGCAGCTTAAGTCACTAGCATCCCTCCTCGGACTGATGGTATCGTGCACGGCCCTGATGACGTGAGGCAGGTTCCACCTACGTCCCTTACAGATGCTGCTAAAACCTTTTCAGCGAGAGCTTACGGGCGGACGCAATCCCTGAATGCCCCTTCCGGCCCACCTAAAAAACTCCATGTCCTGGTGGTTAGACCCCAAGCAATTTCAAAAGGGGGTTCCTCTCACGGACCCCATGCGACACATGATCACAACGGACGCCAGTCAAGCGGGTTGGGGAGCGCACACGTCGACCCTATCGGTACAAGGGAAATGGTCGCCGGAGGACTCGCAACAGCAGATCAACTACCTGGAGCTGAAAGCCATCCGGCTGGCACTTCAACAACTTTTCCCCGACGGAACCAGCTACCATCTTCTGGTCTACACCGACAACCGGGGTTGCACCAGCTACAACACAAGGCAACCCGCCTCTTCAGATGGGCACAACACCACATTCCGTCCCTCAAGGCTCTCCACATCAAGGGACAGGACAACACGACAGCAGACTGGCTCAGCTGTCAAGCCTTACTGCCCCACGAATGGATGCTCAACCAGACAGTCTTCCGGGACATTGTGGATTGGTTCGGTCTTCCCATCATAGACATGCTTGCGACCAAGACCAACTCCCAGCTGCCCCGCTTCATGACACGGGAAAGGTGCGTAGAAGCGGAGGCAACCGATGCCCTCAACCAGCCCTGGCCCGAGGGACTCCTATATGCGTTCCCACCGTTCCCGTTGCTCGCACGAACCATCGCCAAAGCTCACAGGGAACGGGTTTTTCAGTTGCTGGTCTCCCCCTGGTGGCCCAGGAGACCCTGGTTCTCGGAACTGATACACCTCAGCCAGGGTCAATTCAGAAGACTCCCGCTGAGAGTAGACCTCCTGCAACAAGGCCCGATTNAGCAACACGGAGGCGCCCCTGGCCACAGACCAAGGATATTGCCTCTCTCGCAGTCTCTATGTACAGGATCCAGAAATCTCTGGATAAACTGTGGGCTTTACAGGGACAGGGCTCCCCCTCTCCGGCCCCCCCGAGTAATCCTGGGGTGGGAAAAGCCCCTCGCAAGGCTACCAAAAAGAGCAAGCGTCCACTAGGGGGCTCCTGTAACAAACGTCTGAGCTCTCCCTATCAGTTTCCTGAGGCGAGGTGGGGGGGGGGATCACAGCCCAAGCGTTCCAGGGAACAGGCTATGTCATTATTGGGGTCTGACTCCGATCCCGACTCGAGTCAAGACTGGGAGGACATTGAGCAGACCGGGCACCTGGATGTTCAGGACCCAAGGGACAAGGATAGGCAGTTCCCTTTAGCATACAGGTCTGAATTCATGGCACAGGTGACTAAGACACTGCAGCTGGTGGAAAAGCACCCAAAGGAGACCTTCTCGGACTCTCAGAAGGATGAGGAGAAAGAGTATATTTCCTCGGTCCATGGGAAGGAGATGGGGGTGCCCCTAGACAAGGCGTTTGAGAAACTAATTCTGGAAGAGTGGAAACAACCAGAGAAGAATAAGCGAATGAATAAGACTCCGGCATTGCTCTATTCTCTCTCTCGTAAGAAGAATCCACTGCTAAAGAACCCCAAAGTGGATGCAGCAGCGGTATCTCTGGCCAAGCAGACAGTCTTTCCCACCGAGGGAGACTGTTTCCCCAAGGATGCCACAGACAGGGGGGTCGAATCCTCCATTTGGAGAGGCCTAGATTACTCTGCCTCCTCTATGAGGGTCAGCTTGGTCTCCTCATATGTAGCAAGGGCTCTGCTGGCTTGGACCCAGGAAGCCCAGACCCCCACTATTTCTGACAGACGGGCACAAGTCCTGGCAGCTCGTATTAACCTGGCCACAGCTTTTCTGGCAGACGTGACTATGGACTCCATGATTTGGTCTGCTAGGGCAATGGCGTCTTCAGTTTCATCCAGACGTAAAGTATGGCTCAGATCATGGCAGGGAGACGCCACAGCAAAAAATCTGCTTTCAGCCACTCCTTACAAGGGGTTCAAGGTCTTTGGCGTCTGCCTGGATACAGTCCTGGCAGATGCCAATGACAAAACGAAACAGAAAAACCTGCAACAGGTAGGGGTCAGGAAGAATTTTTTTCATGCCCCCTTGTACAGACCCAGAGGGGGTTATAGCTATGGCTCCGGGTATGGAGTGTTTAGACGGCAAGGACCAAATAGGTATGACCAGGAAAACCGCTTCTACTCCCGTAGAGGAAATAGAGGGCAGGGACCCAGGCAGGACAAGCAACGTTCCAGAGGCTTCCCCCAGGTGCAGAGGAAAACTGACACATGACTATTCAGCAATGCCGGAGGTGGGGGGCAGGCTGCAGTTTCTCTCAGCCGGCTGGGCAGAGTCCGTTTCGGATGCCTGGGTATTGGACTGTGTCACTCGAGGGTACGCCATAGAGTTAAAGGGCACACCGAAACACGGCTTCATACCCTCCCCAAGTTCAAAGGACCAACAGAAGCACTTGGCAATGCTGGAAGAGATCCAGAGGCTCACGTCTGTCAGGGCCATAGACCCGGTTCCCCCAGATCAGCGGGGACTCGGCCTATACTCGATGCTCTTCCTGGTCCCCAAGAAATCCGGCGTTTGTAGAGCAGTGCTGGATTTAAAGACATTGAACAAGGTGGTACATTACCAGCGGTTCAAGATGGAAACAGTTTCCTCCATTTGTCAGGCCATCAGGAACGGGGACTGGCTTGGCTCCCTGGACCTCAAGGATGCATACCTTCATGTCCCGATATGGGAACCGCACCGTCAGTGGCTTCGATTCTACTACCAGGGATCCCACCACCAGTTCAGAGCCCTGCCATTCGGCCTCTCCTCAGCTCCGAGGACCTTCACCAAAATACTGCTTCCCCTGGTAGCCAACCTCAGGAGAGAAGGGATACACATCTATCCCTATTTAGACGATCTACTGATCCGGGCCCAGTCGAAGGAAAAGATAACAGCAGACCTCAACAGGGCGATTCTCTATCTTGGCGAACACGGCTTTCTCGTCAACGAGGAAAAGAGTCAGCTTGTCCCGTCACGCAGAATGGAACATCTGGGGGTCCTAATAGATACAACTTCAGGAGCCGCATACATTCCCCTGTACAGACAACAGCGCGTCAGGTCGCTGATACAGCAGCTACGCCACCGTCCAAAAGCCAAACTGAAGTACCTCGCACAACCTCTCGGCCTACTGGTCTCTTGTACCAGGCAGGTTCAGTGGGCACGTTTTCATCGTCGCCCCTTGCAGCACTTGCTCAGACCTATGCAAGTAGAACTCACGAGAGGACGCAATCTGTGGGTGAAGATCCCAAAAGGCTTCATGAAGTCAATGTCCTGGTGGTTAGGAACAAACACCTTCGAAACAGGCACTCCACTCGTAGAACCATCACGCTCAGTCGTGACGACGGACGCCAGCCTGATAGGATGGGGAGCGCAGATGGGGGCCACATCAGTGCAGGGTCTATGGTTGTTGATGGATCGAACACAGAACATCAATGTCCTCGAACTCAGAACAGTACGTCTGGCACTACAGCAGCTCGTGCACCTGGTAGGCAGGACACGTGCTAATTTACACGGACAACATATCAGCGAAGGCCTACATCAATCACCAGGGCGGGTCCAGAGCACCAGCACTTCAGCGCAAAGCAGTGAGGTTATTTACTTGGACTCAACGCATTCTGAAATCCCTGAAGGTCTTACATATCAAAGGGATGGAAAATATACAAGCAGACTGGTTGAGTCGACAGACACTGGACCCCCACGAATGGCAGCTGCACCCGGAGGTGTTCAAGTCGCTGGTGGAACGTTTCGGTCGCCCGGTGATGGATCTGTTTGCAAACAGAGCCAACAGACAGGTACAGAGATACATGTCAAGAGGGACAGACACATCAGCAGAAGCAGGGGACACCCTCAACCACGAGTGGCCAGCAGGTCTCTTGTATGCTTTCCCTCCGTTTCCGCTGATAACCAGGACCATAGCCAAGATCATCAAGGAGCAGGCTCTGGTGATATTAGTGGTACCGTGGTGGCCAAGGAGACCGTGGTTCTCCGACCTGGTGGAGCTGAGCTGGGAGCAACCAATGCAGCTACCATTGAGACCGGACTTGCTGATTCAGGGACCTCTGTGGTGCAGCGACGTCGCATCGTTCAAACTGACAGCATGGCTCTTGAACGGACAGCGTTACGGGCTCAGGGCTACTCAGAGGCAGTTCTGTCAACCCTACAGCAGGCCAGAAGACCAGCAACCAGAAAGTCTTACTCCTCCACTTGGAAGACTTTTGCAGGATGGGCAAAGCGTAAAGGACTGGATCCTGCTCAAGCTGGGGTTCAAACTATCCTCAAATTCTTGCAAGATGGCTTAGAGAAGGGGCTAAGGCCAAATACTCTGGCTTGCCAAGCAGTGGCCATTTCGTCTGTTCTTCAATCCATCTCCTGCAGAAGGGTGTTCCCTCATAGGCGCATTAGGCAGTTTCTCAGAGCCGCTTGTAATATCTCCCCTCCAGTCACCCACAGGTGTCCTTCTTGGAGTCTTGCCTTGGTCCTAGACGCCCTGACTAGAGCTCCGTTTGAGTCTCTTCGGCATGTCTCCCTTCACATGCTTACCAGTAAGGTAGTGTTCCTGGTGGCAGTAACCTCTGCCCGCAGGGTTTCGGAGCTGGGGGCATTGTCTATGGACGCTAACTTTTGCATTTTTAAGCCTCAATCAGTTATCCTTAGGATCGATGAGGCATTCATCCCTAAGGTGAATTGCCAGTTTCATAGGGCCCAGGAACTAATCCTTCCTTCCTTCTGCCCCAAGCCCGTTCATCCCAAGGAAAAGCTATGGCACACCTTGGATGTCAGGAGAGCCCTGAAGATTTATTTGAAAAGGAGCCAGGGGCTGAGATTCTCCTCAGCTCTATTTATTAATATTAGATCTTCTTACGGGGGTAGGAAAGCCTCTAAGGCCCTAATTTCAAAATGGGTCAAGCAGTGTATTGTGGAGGCCTATAAGGCCAAGAATAAGATTCCCCCCTTACAGATTTGGACTCACTCGGTTAGAGGTGCGGCGACTTCCTACGCCTTTAAGTCGAGGGCGTCCTATGAGGAGATTTGCAGGACGACAACTTGGCCCTCTCTGCACACCTTCGTTAAACACTATAAGTTAGATTTGTTTAGGTCCGCTGAGGTGGCGTTTGGCAGGAGGGTCTTGCAGGCAGTTCTGGAGGCTCCCAGGACTGTTTGCTCCCACCCTTAGTTTGGGCTCGGGTACATTCCGTGCGGAGCACTGACGGGACAGAAGGAGAAACAAAAATTGGTCACCTACCTCGGTGAATTTGTTTCTGTTCTGTCCAACTGTCAGTGCTCCGGCCCTCCCTGTCAAACAGCACTGGAAGGTGGGG
>QEPC01001773.1:125248-157464 GCA_003113815.1 Sphenodon punctatus
CCCCTCCCTCCATTCCTTCAGATCCCTCCTCAAAACCCACCTCTTCCTCGCCGCCTTTCCCAACGCTTGCTAGAACTTTCCTCTCAACATTTACTGTCTGCCCTCCCTCTCACTGCCTTCCCCAATGCCCGCTAGGACTCCCCCTCTCAACATTCACTGTCCGCCTAACTGCAACCAAGCCAAACATGTGCACCTGAGACTCTGCATCCACTTAAATGTTTTTATTCCTTGTCTTTCCATATGTCCCCTATCCCTGTCTCCCCCCTCCTAGTCTATTAGATTGTAAGCCGTAGGCAGGGACCCCGTCTCTCATTGCTATGTAAAGCGCCAAGTACACTGCTGGCGCTATACAAATGCTTATAATAATAATAATATAATAATAAATTAATGTTTTCAAAACCTGTCTGAACAAGCGCATCTCTGAGATGCTATAGGCATAGGATATCCTGCCTTGGAGGAGGAGATTAGACTAGATGACCCCTGAGGTACCTTCCAATTCTACAATTCTATAATTAAGGTTCTAGAGTGGTACACATGAGAAATCTCTCACCTGAGGTTTCACGTGTAGTAGTAACCACAGTCTACTCAGGGAAATACCTGCTCCAGCCCTAGCGCTGGAGATCAGCTGCAATAATCTCTTGTCGCAGAACAGCTGATCCACAAGGGTACAGTCCTGGTGACTCCCTGGCAAGGGGTCATTCCAAAGTTTTATTTGCTACATTGGAGCCATAAACATGCAATTGCCCCAGCTCTGGCATGGAGCCAGACCCAGGTTTCTATGTTATTGTTCACAGAACACTTCTTCCTTTTTTTTTTTTTTTTTAAAAAGAGTGGTGTATTGCCCAATCCCGAGTATTGTGTAAAATTACTGGTATTTCCTATGCTGCTTGATGATCCTGCATTCTCTGCCACTTGATCGAATGGATGGACCATGGAATCGGCAGCTGTGTGAATGTGTTGCTGCTCGAGAAGACAAGCACAGATTAAGGAAAAGGGGAATGTTTGCAATTGGGAAGGGTATTGTGTGAATGAGGCCAGAGTTTGGGGCAGTAGCCACATGGACAATGTAACATGAAGCCTTAAATTGTCTAGGTAGCCGTTTGATAATTGCATGCAGGAGGCCTGATTTGGCATTGCCCTGCACCTTGTGAATCCAAGTAAATACATTAGTGTAAATGGCAGCAGAAAATCGGTCCCAGCAATGGGAAACTTTGGGATGGAACTCTGCCCATTATATAATACAGTGCCCTTCTTTATGCAAAGATAATTAGAATCCATAATTGCCCACTGGTGCAGCTCCAGATGTTGTAGTTATGGTCAAGGAGGCGACTTTGCTGACATCCTAGAGGGTGCAGTGTTGCTTCACAACAGGCTTTTAAAAACAACTTGGAGATTGTGCTTTGAACAGCTTTACTACAGTGTGCAGTAAGATGCTATATCTTCTTAAGGAATTAAGTGTGGGTAGAAGAAGCGACTAGGAATCTGGACTCCTGGGATCTACTTTCACCTTCCCTGGTTCTTTAGTACATTGGTGGTCTCATAGGGGTATGTTGAGGCTTGATGTTTGTAAAGTATTCAAAGTCTTCAGACTGCACTGTGAAAAGGCAAATTATTATTGTGTTTGTAGCTCCAAGTGCCCCCATAAACTGGCGACGAGGGAAACTGCTGGGACAAGGTGCATTTGGCCGTGTGTACTTATGCTACGATGTGGACACAGGCAGAGAACTTTCAGCTAAACAGGTCCAATTTGACCCAGACAGTCCAGAGACAAGCAAGGTACCTGCCAGAGAACTCTGGTCCAAGTTGTCAAACCTCTAATCTAAGCATGCCAACTTTGAAATCCTGTATGCTGTGCCTTTGTGTATGCATGCAAACTAACATCCTTGGCTGCTGCTTCAAAGGCTACATGCTGTAAAGGGTCATTAACATCTCAGTTTGTTTCTCTGTATTCATAATAACCTTGAAACAGAATCTGCTTCCATGTTCCATTTTCTGTTTTCCATTTCTAATGGCGGGTTATTGCCAAGTTACTCCATGGGCCCTAGGCTGCTGACAAGGGGTTTGTTCAAAAGAGAGAGACATTGGACTCCTGCATTTGGGGAATTTCCAGGGGAAGCTGGGGAGGTGAGAAATCTGCAAACAAGCACAGTGGCTGCAATGGTGGGTCCTGTCCTGTGTAATCCATCCATGTCACTTCCAGGAAGCTTCTGTGCTGCCAACACTCATTTTAATGCATCTCATGACATTATTTCTCTCCAAGCTCCAGCTCGTGCAGTCACATGATTACATTACAAACTGTAGTTTTTCTTTTTTTAAATGAAAAAGTTCTAGTTCTTGTAAAAGTGGAATTTGAAGATGCTGCTCAAATATGTGAACCATGTGAAATATATGAACCTAAAGCAGAAGTTCCTAAACTTTGTGTTGAGACTCTGAGTGTGGGTCATGCCATCCATAGATGGGATTGCAGTCCTGACAGTTTACATTGTGTTTGCTGTCTGGGCTCACAGAACTGAATGCGGCGGCATCCCTACATGCTCTTGCTGATTTGGTGTCAGATGTGATCCTCCGGACCCCTAGATTGGTGGTCCTGGGGGACTTTAATATCCACACTGACACCGATCTTGGAGGAGTGAGGCATGAGTTCATGGCCTCCATGACAACCATGGGCCTGTCCCAAATCATCTGTGGCCCCACACATGAGGAGGGACATACACTGGATTTGGTTTTCTGCACCGGCCTTGAGGCGGGGGGTCAGTTAGTAGGAGTTAAGGCTGTAGAGCCTTTGTCATGGTCTGACCATTACCTCCTTAAGACGTGCATCCTGGCGCACGATAGCCCCCGGCAGGGTGCAGGACCTATTAGATCGGTCCGCCCCCGGAGACTTATGGAACCGGATCGGTTCCGGAATGCTCTGGGGGAGTTTCCCCTGGACCTTGACACCCGCTCTGTCGATGATCTCGTAGCCTTCTGGAACACCTTGTTGGCCGAGACCATAGACAGGGTGGCTCCCAGGCGTCCGCTGCCCTCTCGAGTCTCCCGCAGGTCTCCTTGGTTTACTGAGGGTCTGCGGTGTTTGAAGCGGGAGAGCAGGCGGTTAGAGCGACGGTGGCGCCGGACTCGCGACCAGTATGATCGATCGCAGCATAAGAGCAGTTTAAAGGCTTATGCTGTGGCGGTGCAGGCAGCAAAGAAGCAGTTCTTTGCTGCTCTTATTGCATCTGCAAAGTCACGTCCAGCGGAGCTTTTCCGGGTGGTGAAAGGCTTGGTCAGTCCTGCCTGTCTCCGCCTGGACCTGGAGCAATCCAGTGACCGCTGTGACCGGTTTATCGAGTACTTTGTAGATAAGATCGCTCGCATCTGCCACGATTTCGGCACCACAGTTATTGCAGAGGATCATCTTGGGGCTATGGATGCCCCGTCCTGTCCTGTTTTGTGGGATCGGTTTCAGATGGTGTCGCCTGCCGATGTGGATTCCTTGTTGGGATCTGTTCGTGCCACTACTTGTGAGCAAGATCCATGCCCGTCCTGGCTGGTGAAAGCCAGCCAGGAGACGTTACGGCCGTTGTTGGCTGGGGTGGTTGGTGCCTCCCTTCGGGAGGGCAGGGTGCCTGACTGCCTAAAAGAGGCTGTGGTTAGACCCCTGCTCAAGAAACCATCTCTTGACGCTGATGCTCCTGCCAGTTATCGGCCGGTCTCTAATCTTCCCTTTTTAGGGAAGATTATTGAACGGGCTGTGGCACGACAGCTCCAGGAGCATCTGGACCACATCGGTTTCCTTGATCCCTCCCAGTCTGGGTTTCGGCCTGGGTATGGTACGGAGACGGCATTGGTGGCCTTGGTTGACGATCTCCGTCTGGCGTTGGACCAGGGTCGTCAGACCTTACTGGTCCTGCTAGACCTTTCGGCTGCATTCGACACAGTCGATCATGAGGTGTTGGTGACTCGCCTGCGGGACCGTGCTGGAATTGGCGGAACGGTCTTGGACTGGTTTCGTTCATTCCTGGCCGGGAGAACTCACCGGGTGGTCTTGGGGGAGTGTACGTCTTCCCCCCGGGACCTCACGTGTGGAGTCCCGCAGGGTGCCATTCTGTCCCCCCTCTTGTTTAACATCTATATGCAGCCGTTAGGGGAGATCGTGAGGGGGTTTCAGGGCATGCAGTGTCATCAGTATGCTGATGACACTCAGCTCTACCTCTCCTTTTCCACCGACCCAGGCCATGCAGTCTCCTTATTTTCCCAGTGCCTGTCAGCTGTGGGGGCTTGGATGAGGTTGAGCCATCTGCAACTGAATCCTGACAAGACGGAGGTGATGTTGGTGGGCGAGGGCTTGGGGAGCCTGGGGGTGGTTGAATCTCCTCTTGTTGGGGGGGTTCGCCCCCCCATGGTGTCTCAAGTGCGGAGTCTGGGTGTGCTCCTTGATTCGCGGCTCAGCTTGGAATCTCAGGTTGTGGCCGTGGCGGGGAGTGCGTTTCGGCAGTTACATCTTGTCCGGCGGCTTCGGCCGTATCTCTCAGACTCCGACCTCGCCACTGTCATCCATGCCTTCATCACCTCGAGGCTGAATTACTGCAACGCGCTCTACGTGGGGCTGCCTGAGAAGCTCGTCCGGAGGCTGCAGCTGGTGCAGAATGCCGCAGCCCGTCTCCTGACGGGGGCAGGTCGCAGGAAGCACATGACATCAGTGCTCCGGGCTCTGCACTGGCTGCCTATAAAGCACTGGGCCAGGTTCAAGGTGCTGGTTTTAACTTTTAAAGCCCTTCACGGCCTGGGCCCTGCTTATCTGCAGGACCGCCTCACTCCCCATGTGCCCGTGCGACCCTTGAGATCGTCCGTTGGAGCCTTTTTGGAGGTGAGGCGGGTGGTCACCGATGTTAGATCTTTTTCAATGGTCGCCCCTGTGCTGTGGAATTCGCTCCCGGAGGAGGCTCGGCTGGCTCCCACTCTCCTGCTGTTTCGGCAGGCTTTTGGCGAGGGGGAGGGTTGGGGTGGGGATGGGGGCTTTTCCACACATACTGTATTTTAAATTGTTTTAAAATGTTTATATTATTTTAATGAATGTTGCTCGCTGCCCCGGGCTGCCCTGTGGGCAGGACGGGGGGGAGGGGAAAATAAATTTTAAATAAATAAATTAAATAAATAAAATAAAATGTGCAAAAATGGAGTGTCGGGGAGGGGGGTTGCAATAAAAAAAAAAAATTGGCAACAAGTTCCCTAAAGGCTGAGAAACCGCAAACTTATTTTCAGAAATAATGTCTGTGGTTAATGTGTTCTTAGCCATTCTCATGAATTTTGAACACTTGAATTGAGTGCAGAAGCTTCTAAAGATTTTATGCCAGACACAGATTGCACTGGGGTGTGTAATTTCTTGGAAAAGGGGGGAAAGATATGTTCTTCTGACCATTTGGTGTTTGTGCCAATTTTTGTTTGCCACCTGTGTGGAATAAGGGGCAGGGCTGTGAGCCTACAAGTGTGTGTAATGCTGTAACTTGCAGGCTCCACTCTTTGAGGCTATTGGAGTGGTACCAGCAAGGGGTGTGTGTGTGTATATATTATATATATATATAAAAAAAAGTGACAAGTTCACTGTGAGGCAGGAGAATTGATCCATGAAGATTTAATTCTTCTGAGTGGTGGGAATTACATTGCTCAAACAAGACAATGAACCACTTTCACCTCTTTTCACCATTCTCCTGCTGTGAATCAGTCTTGCCACTGGGCTGTGGAACAATAAGCTGGAATGGCTTTTATATTTATTTTTCAGATTTATACACCGCCCTTCCCACAAGGGCTCAGGGTGGCTTACAATAATAAAACAATACAAATTCATACAATAAAACACATCCTCCCTCCCTTCAAAATTCCCAGCCTCTCCACAACCATATCCAATAACCCAACCTACCCTCATCCCCGCTCACCAAGTGCTCTTCCAAATAAAGGTTTACACTGCCTCTGGAAGATGCTCAGGCTCAAGTGAACCTCCCAGGGAAGGGAATTCCATAAAACTGGGGCAGCAACCAAGAACACTCTCCTGCACACCCCTGGGCAAGGAAAGCAGATGGAACCTGCAAGAGGGTGCCCACGGCTGACTGTAGGGGCCGCGATGGAACACAGTTGGACAGGTGGTTTCTTAGATATATAGGACCCGGATCATTTAGGGCTTTAAAGGTCAAAACCAGCAGCTTGTATTGGGCATGGAATTCTATAGGCAGCCAGTGCAGTCTTTGAAGCACAGGTGTAATGTGCTCCCAGTGACTCGTCCCTGAAAGGAGCGGAGCTGCCGCATTCTGCACCAGCTACAGCCTCCAAACAGTTATCAAGGGCAGGCCTACGTAGAGCGCGTTGCAGTAATCTAGCCTCAAGGTGATGAAAGTATGGATGACAATGACTAGATGGGAGTCTGAAAGAAAAGGCCACAGCCTCTTCACCAGATGGATTTGGTGAAAGGTACTCCTGGCCACCATCGCAACCTGACAATCCAGGCATAGCAAAGGGTTCATAGCACACCAATGCTGCAAACCTGATCGACCAGAGGGGGAATCGACCCCACCAATGACAGGTTTCCCAACCCCCTCCAAGTCATAGGATCGGCCAGCCATCATCCACTTCAGTCTTGTCTGGATTCAGCTTCAGTCGGCTCGCCCCCATCCAGTCCCCAGCAGCGGGTAAGCACCAAGAATACAGGACCTGGGTTGGATGAAAAAGAGAGGTAGAGTTAGTATAATGGGCATATTGATGGCACCCCACCCCAAACCTCCAAATGACCTCGCCCAGTAGCCTCAGATACACGTTGAACAAGAGGGGAAGAGATAGAATAGAATTGCATGTGCAAAAATGAGGTGGGGGGGGTGCAGTAAAAAAAAATTGGCAACAAGTTCCCTAAAGGCTCAGAAACCGCAAAGTTATTTTCAGAAATAATTTATGTGGTTAATAAGTTCTTAGCCATTCTTATGAATTTTGAACACTTGAATTGAGTGCAGAAGCGTCTAAAGATTTTATGCCAGACACAGATTGCACTGGGGTGTGTAATTTCTTGGAAAAGAGGGGAAAGACTTGAATTGCTTCACTCCCTGGGATTCTGGGACTCTGTCCTCGACTGGTTCTCCTACCTTTTCTGACCGCTCCTTCAATGTATCTCTTCCTAACTGCTCCCCCTCCTCCTCCCTACCCCTCTCAGTCAGGGTTCCCCAAGGCTCTGTCCTTGGCCCTCTCCTCTATCTACCCTAGGCAAACTCATTGCCTGCCACAGTTTCCAATACCACCTATACGCTGACGACACTCAACTCTGTCTCTCCACTCCTTCCCTCTCCCCCTCTGTTCAAGTTCGTCTCACCAACTGTCTCTCTGATATCTCTGCCTGGATGTCTCAACGCCAACTCAAACTGAACATGGCGAAAACTGAACTCCTTATCTTCCCCCCCAATCCTTCCTCTCCCTCTTCCCTGTCAATTGCCATTGACGGGGTCTCCATCCTCCCTGTCCCCCAAGCCTGTAGCTTGAGCTTCATCTTCGACTTGCATCTCACCTTCAAACCCTACATTGACTCCATGGCCAAATCCTGCCGCTTCTCCCTCCACAACATTGCTAAGATCCACCCTTTTCTGTCTGTCTCCTCTGCCAAAACTCTCATCCACGCCTTAGTCATCTCATGCTTTGACTATTGTAACCTCCTTGCTGACCTTCCCCACTCTCACCTTTCTTCCCTCATCTCTATTCAAAACACTGCTGCCAGGATCATCCACTTTCCCCATCGCTTTGATCATGTGCAGCCTCTCCTCTCCTCCCTCCACTGGCTCCCCCTTCCTGAGTGTATTCTGCACAAGCTCCTCATCTTCATCTACAAAGCCCTTCACAACCTTGCTCCCCCCTACCTCTCTGCCCTGATCTCCCTCCGAACCCCTGTTCGAGCACTCCGCTCCTCTTCCATCCCCTCCCTCACCCTCCCATGCCTCCCCTGCTCCCCCATCCGCCTTTGTCCCTTCTCCCTCACTGCCCCGCACATCTGGAACTCCCTCCCTGCCGTCGTCCGTCTTGCCCCCACCCTCCACACCTTCAAGTCCCTCCTCAAAACCCACCTCTTCCGCTTCACCCTTCCCAACTCCTGCTAATCATCCCCACCCAGGATTATCCCCCACCTGTTATCTGCAAACTCCTAATTTACTGTAACCAAGCCAAGAACGTGTACCTGAGTTCTCGCATCCTCATGAATGTTGCATCCTTTGTCTCTCCCTCTGTTCCCCCTTCCCTGTCTCCCCTCCCCCTGCCTTTAGATTGTAAGTTCTCGGGCAGGGACCATGTCTATTTTATTCTCTGTAAAGCGCCAGGTAAATCGCTGGCGCTATATAAATGTTTATAATAATAACCACCACCCTGTGGGACACCACAGGGGAGGTACCGAGGGGAAGACGAGCAATCGCCCATTATCACCCACTGGGACCTTCCCAACAGGAAAGAACGGAACCACTTGAGTTGTCCCACGCACCCATGCCAGGACCCACAGTCGTGTCAACAACACCTCATGATCAACTCTGTCAAGAACCTACAAAATAAACAAGATAGAATTTTTCTTGTCCATCTCAAGGCACAGATCATTGACCAAAGCCACAAATGCAGTCTCCATGTCATACCCAGGACAAAAACCTGACTGAAACAGGTCCAGGCATCCAATAGCGTCAAGATTCCAGAGCTGATGGGCAACCACCCGTTCAGTAACCTAGGTTACAGACCAGCCAATAGCTAGCCGGGAAGTCAGCGTCCACAGATGGCTTCTTAAACACGGGCCGCACCACCGCAGTGTTAAGGGTGCCTGACACCTTAACCTTTTGTAGGGATGCGTTGACCACCCCAGTCAACATCGGCCCCAACATCTCCTGGCTGGCTTTTGCCAGCCAGAACGGGCAAGGAGCTAATTCACAACTGGCTGCCCTCATCACCCCAAGCACCTCCCCCATTTTGGTGGGCGATACCAATTGAAACTGATCCAAATAAACAGGACAAGACTGAGCTTCCATAACCCCAAACTCTGACTCTGTAGTTTAAATGGCAGCGCCCAAGTTGTGGTGAATATGATAAAAATGTCTCAGCAAGCTATGGATGACTCCATTTCCTGGCAGAGATGGGCTGAGTTAACCAGGTCCCTTACCATCCAGAACAGCTCTGTTGGATGAGACTTTGCAGATGCTATGATAGTGGAGAAGAGAGCTTTCTTTGCCACCAACAGAGCCACGGCATAGTCCTTCAAATATCTGTGTTGCAGTTGGTTGGTTTCAGTTCAAGTTGAGTGCCACTTGCACTTTAACTGCCTACCCTCCTGCTTCAACTGCCTCAGGTCCTCTGTATACCAGGGGAGACCTGTGCTGACGAAGCGGTGGGAGCAGACGCCTTGGTGCAGCTGTGTCGATGGCCATGGTCAAAATGTCATTCCATAAGGCAACCAGATCCAACAGAGTAGCCATCAAGGTCAGTGGAAACCAATCAGATCCATCAGTCTCCATGGGTGGACCAACCTAACCGGTCCACCACCTCGATGAGGACATAGTTGGGCTGGGATCTGGGGCTTCAGGAGGTAATGATCTGACCATGACAGTGGTGGTGGCCATTTCTTTGGGACCTGAGCCCTAGACTGTAGGTTGCCCCCAGTTAAAGGTTTTCTCCTCCTTCATTGTACCTGCACAGTGGCTGGTTCCTTTGGAGATTCTTTCTACAATGGAGATGAATCTGGCTTCTTCCTGTGGCAGAAGCTGCTGCAATTGGAAAGATTGAGTAGGACCAAAACAACGGACAAGCATTCTGTGAACCATTTATGTTCCAATGCTTTTTCCATTCAGTCTGTTCAGTCTTTGGACGACATGGAGAACATGTGAGCTTTCCTTGGCAGTAAATTTCCAGGGATGGTTAACCAGTCCTCTTGCTGTTGCACTGTGCTACCTTGTGTATCTGACCTTACTGCATTCAAATTATCTTCAACCACACATGAAGTGCATTCTTGCCTTTTCCCTGCCAGTCTCCTCTCAAGTCAGTAATTCTATTGGCATGGCAAGTTGTACAAGTGTTACCGACAGAAAAGGACCCCTCGTGATCCATCACAAGCAGGTCTAACCAACTTGGTATGGAGATGCATCCCAATCTTAAGGTTCAGTTCCATGCCCATTTGTTAGCACAGACTGTCTGTCCAGTGTTAGGCTGCTATGTAGTGTGATATGTTCTTTGCCTGACCCACAGCTTTTTGATGAGACCTCCTATCAATGATGATTTGAGGTCCTTTGAGGTATCTTTGAGGTACCTTTAGTGCACTACCTGGTAAATTAGGACTTTAGAGAATAAAATGTTTCTCTGTTTTAACCTCTGCTCTGTCACAGCTGCACGGTCACACTCAAGCTTGAATTAATACTAATAATAATAATTTCTGTAATGCTACTAGGCATACGTAGTCCCTGTCCAGTGGGCTTACAATCTAGGATGGACATGGGTGAGGGGAACACAGGGAGGGACGCTCACTCACTTTGCAGATGTGGAACTGAGGCTGTGACTTGCCCAAGGCCATCCAGTGAGTTCATGACTAGGGCATAATTTGAACCCTGGCTTTCCAGGGGAAAGTCCAGCACCTTATCCACTACACCACATTAGTACACTTGTTTGACTTCAAAACCTTACATGTTCCTTACTTAACCCATCGTTAGCTTCTGAGACTTGATGATATTGCACCTTTTTAAGCTAGCCCTTTTGTAATGTATTATTCCAGAGACTAAAAATATTTATCTTCAAAACCCATCAGTGAAATGGATCCTGATAGTCCAGGTGAAGAAGCAACATTTTGTTGTCAAAGTTTGCCACTAACTTGCTCTGTAGTCAAGAACACAGTGCAGGAATTTGTGGCACTTAGCCCACTAGACTAGTGATTCGCATCTTCTGCCAATTGTTCTGGCTGTTTGTGCCACTGAGAGCCAGGGATGAGGTAAAGAGAGAAGGGGTGGCTCTGGCTCTCCCCATCTGCTGCTTCCATTCACCTAATGCCAGATTTCTGCTGCTGCTTGGACACTACTGATCCTTGATTTAAAAAATAAAATAAAAATGTTTTGGTGGATAATCTCCATAAAAAGGTGAACCACTGCACCAGGCAACACTCTCTGCTAGATCTTGTTAGATATAAAACATCTGCAGCCATCCTTCTGAATTTATTGCATGCTTGCCTTTCCCAGGCTCTGTCTGAACTTAAAACCTTAAAATATAGCTTTACAGAGAGCCATGGACACATGGGTTCAGATGAGTGCCCTCCCAGGAAGCCCATGAGCAAGTTTTATAAGTAGCCCATGTTTGCATCACGTTTAATTTTGCCGTCTTCACATCTGTAGGAAGTGAGTGCTCTGGAGTGTGAAATCCAGCTGTTGAAGAATCTTCAGCATGAGCGCATAGTCCAGTATTACGGTTGCCTGCGGGACCGAGCGGAGAAGACCCTGACCATTTTCATGGAGTACATGCCAGGGGTGAGTGTAAGACTGGCCCTTACTCAGGGCTCAGTAACAGAAGAAAGGCTTTGTCCATTTCTCGGACAGTGCCCTGACTGGCTTCTCTTCTCTCTCTTCTTTCTGGCTTCTCTTTCCCTCCCTCGCCCTCCCATGCCTTCCCTGCTCCCCCAACCACCTTCGTCCCTTCTCCCTCACTGCCCCGCATGCCTGGAACTCCCTCCCTGCCTTCATCTGCCTTGCCCCCACCCTCCACACCTTCAAGTCCCTCCTCAAAACCCACCTTTTCCACTCCTCCCTTCCTAACTCCTACTAACCATTCCCACCCAGGATTGTCCCCCACCTGCTATCTGTAAACTCCCAACTTACTGCAAACAAGCCAAGAACGTGTACCTGAGCTCTCGCATCCTCATGAATGTCACATCCCTTGTCTCTCACTCTGTTCCCACTTCCCTGTCTCCCCTCCCCCTGTCTTTAGATTGTAAGCTCTCAGGCAGGGATCATGTCTATCTTATTCTTTGTAAAGCGCCAGATACATCGCTGGCACTATATAAATGCTCATAATAATAATAATATCCAGTTCAGCTATCCTTTCCTGCTACAATTCTGCCCCTTCTTTGATTGCATTCCTTTTTCCCTCTGCCTCTGGCTAATCCTCCGCACGAGTAGCTTTGCGGATGGCCGCCGAGAGGCAAAAGAAGAAAAACACTTCTGCGCCTGCGCGTGGAGCTATCCTTGTCTGGTTCCTCAGTCCATCTTCTTCCTTCGGCCGTAGGGAGTGCATAGCCGCCTCTCCAAATCTGAAAGGAGACAGAAACGGAACAATTTTTTTTAAAAAGGAAACAGCAGGAACAGTTTCTGTTCGAGCTCGCAGCCCGGCAATCGGGCCGATCGACAGCGAGCGAGCGGGGCTCTGAGGGCAGCGTTACTTTCCCTGTCTGGGAGGAGCGTGGGAAGCCCAGCCGGTTCCCCCGCACTACGCCGGGGAGCAGAAGGCTACACCAATGGGATTATCAGCTAAGCCTCCCCCCGCCTTGGAAGGGGCACCGCACGGCGGGAGCCCTTCCAGCCACAGCACATCCAGTTTTCCATCAGCAGCGCCATCCCCGCGAGCCAAAATGGAGGGAACTCCCGGAGGGAGCGAGAAGGACGGCGCGTGACAAGCGGCGACCGCCCAGGACGCCAGTCAGGTAGACATGCCCATGCTGGCAGATACCATGGGGAAAATCTTGCAGTCACTAAATAAACTATGTGATTTGCAGAAACCCCTCCCCAGGCCCAAGGAAAACCAGGGCGGGAAAACAGCCCCTGAGGGCGGGAAGCAGCAGTCGAAAGGACCCACAAGGGGGAGCCAGAACCAAGCTGCTGGAATCCTCAGGATCCTCTGAGGAGGGTAATGCTGAGCCTAGGCCCAAAAGGCACAGGGGAACTGAGGAGACCCTTGCTACCTCGGACTCCGAGGGTGAATCGGGGCAGGAGTGGGATAAATTGGAGGGTGCAGCTTCCCAAGAAGCTACCCAGGAACCCAGAGACTCAGACAGACAGTTCCCACTCTCATATAGAGAGGAGTTGCTGAGCCAAGTGGCAAAAACACTTCGGCTAGCAGAGAAACAGAACAAGGAGGACTCCTCAGACTCTCAGGAGGAGGAGAGGGATTACATTCCCTCCCTACATGGCAGGGAGGCAGGAGTACCCCTGGATAGGGTCTTTGA
Source organism: Sphenodon punctatus (assembly GCA_003113815.1). Classification (NCBI taxonomy): domain Eukaryota; kingdom Metazoa; phylum Chordata; class Lepidosauria; order Sphenodontia; family Sphenodontidae; genus Sphenodon; species Sphenodon punctatus. The sequence goes on from QEPC01001773.1 coordinate 138,420, forward strand.
GTCTTATCTGGATGCTTCCACTCTTGGATGACCCTCAAAGGATGAACAAGACTCAGGCTTCCCTGTACTCTTTCTCCAGAAAGAAGGAGCCGATATTCAAGAACCTCAAGGTTGACGCAGCTGCAGTATCGTTAGCACGCCAGACAGTTTTCCCCACGGAGGGAGACTGTTATCCCAGGGACCCCACCGACAGGGCCATAGACTCCTCCTTGCGCAGAGGCTTAGATTTGTCTGCAGCTTCTTTGAAAATAAATATAATTTCTTCCTATGTAGCAAGAGCCCTTTTAGCTGGGATGCAGGAAGCCCAGGACTCCAACATCTCGGAGAGGAGAGCGCAGATTCTCTCCTCTCGCATATCCCTAGCAACAGCTTTTCTGGCAGATGCCACCATGGATTCCATGGGCTGGGCAGCTAGAGCTCTGGCCAGTAACATGGCAGCAAGGAGATGCCTCTGGCTAAGGTCCTGGCACGGGGATGTTATGGCCAAAAATCTCCTACAAGGGCTTCAAGCTATTTGGGGTTTGTCTGGACAAGGTTCTAGCAGATGCAAACGATAAGACAAAGAACAAGAACCGGCAAAAAAGAGTTTTTTTCGAAACCTCCCATACAAACAAAGGGGATATGTACCATTCAAGAGATTTCAGGGACAAACCAGGGAACACCAAGGGAGTTTTTCCTTTTGCAACAAGGCCAGCAGGCAAGCTCCTAGATTTGACAGACAAAAGCAGAAAAATACCATCCCCAACTTACACAAGCAGGATGCATGACTACGCCGACTCACCAGATGTAGGCAGCAGACTACGGCTTTTCTCAGCAACCTGGGAAAAGTCAGTCTCGGACGCATGGGTAACTCAAACGGTAGCCTTCGGCTATCGCATAGAGATGATGTACCCTCCACGTTCGAGATTCCTAGCCTCTCCCAGGTCAAACTCTCTGAAAAAACACAGCACTATGACCGGGGAGATTCAGAGACTATTAGCCATAAAAGCAATAGAGTCAGTTCCCCCAGAACAGACAGGCCAGGGCCTGTACTCCATAATGTTTCTGGAAAAAGACCGGCACCTGGAGGGCAGTTCTGGACCTCAAGCAATTGAACAAGGCAGTGAAATACCAGAAATTCAAAATGGAGACAGCAACCTCCATATGCCGGAGGTTGCACTCAGACGACTGGATGGTCTCCCTGGACCTTCGGGAAGCGTACCTACATGTCCCCATCTGCCGACCCCACAGAAAATGGCTCTGTTTTTGCTACCAGGGCAGTCACTATCAATTCAGGTCCCTACCATTCGGATTATCATCAGCACCAAGGACGTTTACCAAGATCCTAATCCCCTTGGTGGCGAATCTGAGACAGGAAGGCATCCATCTATACCCATATTTGGACGACCTCCTGATCAGAGCTCAGTCTTACGACAAGATTGTATAGGACTTGAACTAAGCCACGTCTTACCTATCTGCCCACGGCTTCCTGAGCAACGTGGAAAAGAGTCATCTAGTACCAACACACAGGCTAGAACACCTAGGCCTGATTCTAGATACGAACTTAGGAGTCGCTTTCGTACCACCACTCAGACAGTACAGGATAAGGGCACTGATCCTCCTTCTCGCCCGCCAGAAGAAAGCAAGATTGAAATCGCTGGCCCAGCTCCTAGGGCTCCTCGTGTCCTGCACAGGTCAGATTCAATGGGGTCATCTACACCTGAGACCCTTGCAGCAGCTGCTGCGACCCATGCAGCCAGAGCTCACGAGGGGCGCCAACCCGTGGGTAACCATCCCATGAGGATTCGCACGCTCCATGTCTTGGTGGTTAGGGGCAGAAATCTTCACCAAGGGCGCTGTATTAGCAGAACCCAACCGGGAGATTATCACCACGGATGCCAGCCTTGGGGTGGGGAGCACACTCTGGGACAGCGACGGCACAGGGTTTATGGAGCGAAAGGGACCAAGCTCACATCATCAATTACTTGGAGCTGAAAGCAGTCCGACTAGGCCTGCAGCTAGCACAGAAGATTCGCAACACTCACGTATTGGTCTACACGGACAATGTCACAGCGAAGGCTTACATAAATCATCAGGGGGGCTCCAGGTCACTGGAGCCGCACAGGGAAGCGGTCAGACTATTCTCTTGGGCACAGAAGAATCTCCTATCAATCAAGGCATTACATATCAACAGACAAGACAACACTCGAGCGGACTGGCTCAGCCACAGGTCCCTAGATCCTCACGAATGGTCCCTACACAGAGAGGTGTTCAAGGACCTAACAAAGACGTTCGGTTGCCTGGAGGTGGACCTCTTCGCCAGCCAGGACAACGTTCAGGTACCCAGGTTCATGTCCAGAACCCACTACGGGACACAGTTTGCAGTAGATGCCCTGAACCAGAAATGGCCATCAGGCCTGCTATATGCCTTCCCTCCGTTCCCATTGATATCAAGAACAGTGGCGAAGCTCATCAGGGAACAGGCCCGGCTACTGTTAATAACACCATGGTGGCCAAGAAGACCGTGGTTCTCGGACCTAGTGGAGCTCACTACCACCCATCAAAGGCTGCCAGAAAGACCGGACTTGCTTCTGCAGGGTCCTCTAAAATACGACAATCTTCCAACATTGAGACTGACAGCGTGACTCTTGAACACGCATCCCTGAAAAAAAGAGGTTATTCAGAGGCCGTCTTAGTGACCTTACAACAATCCAAACGACCATCTACTAGAAGGGCTTATAGGGCGACTTGGAAGACCTTCGCACTATGGGCAACGCAGAAGAATCAGGACCCTTGTGTCGCAAAAATTCCGGACATTTTGCAGTTTTTACAAGACGATCTTGAGACGGGGTTGAAACCGAACGCCCTAGCAAGACAGGCAGCAGCAATAGACTCTGTTCTAAATTCAATCTCAAATAAGAGAATCTCTTCTCACAAACACGTCCGACAATTCCTGAGGGCAGCTAGATCAATCTCCCCGCCAGTAGTTCACAGATATACCTCATGGAGTCTCTCGTTAGTCCTCAATGCCCTAACTAGACCGCACTTTGAACCCCCGAAGCATATATCTCTGTATATGTTATCTCTTAAGGTGGTATTCTTAATAGCAGTTACTTCCACTAGGAGGGTATCGGAATTAGGGGCCCTATCTATGGAGGAGAATTTTTGTGTTTTCAATGAGCAATCAGTCACCCTGAGAATAGACGAGGCGTTTATTCCTAAAATTAACACTTTTTTCCATAGGGCTCAAGAGATCACCCTACCTTCTTTTTGCCCTAAGCCATCACATCCAAAAGAAAGGGCCTGGCATAAATTGGATGTGAGGAGGGCGTTAAAAATTTACTAAGCCAGAACGCAGGGATTCAGATCCTCCTCGGCTCTTTTCATCAATATTAGACCAGGGCAAGCTGGTACTAAGGCTTCTAGGACTCTCATTTCCAAGTGGATGAAGCAGTGCACTGTAGAAGCATATAAGGCTAAAAACAAGGTTTCTCCCCTTCAGATTTGGGCTCATTCCATAAGAGGAGCAGCCACCTCATTCGCATTTAAACATAGGGCCTCCTATGAGGAGATTTGCAGGGCAGCCACTTGGTCCTCCCTGCATACCTTTGTGAGGCATTACAGGCTGCATGTGTTTAAGTCCGCGGAAGTGGCCTTTGGCAGAAGGGTGTTGCAGGCAGTGCTGGAGGCTCCAAGCGCTGTTGGCTCCCACCCTACAGAAATCTAAGGGCTCGGGTATATCCCGTGTGGAGGATTAGCCGGAGGCAGAGGGAGAAAGGGGAATTGGTCACCTACCTCGGTGAATTCCTTTCTCCTCTGTCTCAGGATAATCCTCCGACCAACCCTGCCAAAGATGCAACCCTGAAAAAGATGCAACGCTTGGAGGGGTAGAGGTATCAAATATTCAGAGATTGGGGGCTAGAAGCGAGTTGGGGACAGGTTAGTAGTTGGTTCCCTCACTTAAGGTTTAGGACTTGCGTAGTCCACTTTATCACGTTAAACGTATGTGTGTGGAGTTGTTTTTTAAAGTTGATCTAAAGACGGTGACCTCGGCTGAAATATGGACTGAGGAACCGGACAAGGATAGCTCCACGCGCAGGTGCAGAAGTGTTTTTTTTCTTCTGCCTCCAGGCGGCCATCTGCAGAGCTACCTGTGCGGAGGATTATCCGGAGACAGAGGAGAAAGGAATTCATCAAGGTAGGTGACCAATTCCCCTTTCACTTAACTAGCTGGATCCAGTGTGATCTTGCAAATAGTCCCTGACTGTTGGTGCATTGGTGTTGGATGGAAGGCTAATATAATCAGGCCTATTCTCCAAATGTATTTATCCCAGAGCTCTGCCTTATGCAAGGCAAATTCTGCTACTCTTAAGAGCCTTGATTTCATATAAGAGCTACAGAATGGGATCCCAAATGGTGCTGTCCATGCTCCTTAACGTCTGCCTCAGTTTCCCCATCTATAGTATGTGGCGCTTATGTACCTTTATCACAAGGGTGTTGAGAATTCATCCAGGTGGGAGAACACTTCAGGGCCTCATTTGAAAGGCTCAACTGTGTGTGCAGTGTATCTGAGCATCCTGTGTGCATGAGGTCATGAGGCCTGTGGTTTGCATGTCTCTACATGTATCTTTTCTATCTGCCTTTCCATGAAGGGTTCGGTGAAAGACCAGCTGAAGGCCTACGGTGCACTGACGGAAAACGTGACCCGAAAGTACACCCGGCAGATCCTAGAGGGAGTCTCTTACCTTCACAGCAACATGATTGTGCACAGGGACATAAAGGGTGAGAGGAGCAGGTCTGCATATGCATGTGCCAGGACAAGGGAGCTATGTGTACTTGGGGCCCTGGGAGTTCAAATAAGGACACAAATGCTGTGGTTGGAATAGCTAAAACAAAGCAAAAGGCCCTCACTGGCCTCTTCATCATTTTATCTCCTTGGGACCCAGAATATGCAGCACTGTGGCTTGTATACCATTGTTAGAGGTATAGGGTTGGAAGATAGCTCAAGGGTCATCTACTCTAGCCCCCTGCACCAAAGCAGGATTCACCATACCCAAGCTGCCCACACAGAAAAATCCACCGACAGGAAACTGAGCCTCTAATAAAAATCTTCCACAATTGGAGATCAGGAGTGACTAGAGCACACCAATGCCTGAAATAACAGGGAACAATCTTATGAAAGAAACATTCAGATGCCTCAAACAAGTGAGACACACCCATACTGTAGGGGAAGGCAAAAAACTGAGTCAACTGCCAATCTGACCTGAGGGAAAATTCCTTCTCAACCCCAAATATTTCCTGTAGAAATTAGAAAGTGCCTCACATGCAGTGTCATAAATTTATCCAGTTCTGTTCTAAAATTTATCTGGTTCTTTGCTCCTATCACTGTCCTTGGAAGCTTACTCCAGTAGTTCACTGCTCTGATAGATAAAAACCTTCTTCCAATTTCCAGCCTAAACTTATTCATGACCAGCTTGTATCCCTTTTGTTCTTGCACCCACACTACCTTTACTTTAAAATTAGCCATTTATTACAGATTAGGAGAGCTGTGACTGTTGCTCTGTGCATTGCACTCTTTTGAGAAACAGAGAAGGAGCTGGGGGTATTAAGGGCAGACTTCCTCCCCCTCCACTCCCCAGCAATGACGCTCTGTTCTTCTCTGATGTTTCCTCCCTTACACCCCACCTTGCCCAGTGTGACCTCCTTTGGTCACATACTGACTCCCTCCCTCCCAGTTTTCTTCATGCTTGCTAATCTGCCATGTCCCTACTAGGTCTAAAACCAAATTGTTGATGGATTAGCAGGTACCTCATGCCAGTTCTCAGGAATGCCTTGCTGCAGCCTGTTACGCTGTTATCCTTCCCTTTTGCAGGAACTCTCTCTTCCACCACCACCCTGATGCTGTGCCCCACAGCATCCTTAGGAAGTTCACAAGCATTATCCTCTTCAGAGCCAGTCCATCCCCTAAGAGGTAACAGGAGTAGTTACCAGGATATGACCTCCCCTGTTCAGAGAGAGGAGGGGAGGTAGCATATGCTCTTATGCAGACCTACAAGTCGTCATCGTATCATTCCCAGACTAGGAAACACAAATGACTCATTGTTCCTTTAATATTTTCCCTATTGAGTCTTGGATAGTCATCTGTAATCTATTCTCATGAGTCTTGTGTGTCTGGACAGGTGGTGTATCTCAGTCCTTGATACTAATGCTAGATTTACCTGTTTATCTCTGGAGAATAAGTTGGTTCTCTATGGTAAACTCTTTAGGGTTCTGCAAAACGTATAGCTGCCGTACAGAGGGGACATTGGCTCACTTGTTGACAGTAATGGATTAGAGACATGGCAGAGCAGATGTGCTTGAGGCTCCTCAAGATGTAAGGGGCACCAGAGCGCAGCCAGACCGTCAAAGTGAAAAGCACATGCATCCCTACACCAAATCAGCCCAACCTGTGACAGCTCCCTGAGGCATGGGAAGCAGGATCTCTGAGCAAGCAACATTGCCTGGCTCATTCATTACAAGAGTTCATGGTGGTCTTATTGGTTCCATGTAGGAAGCTGTGCTGTCTGGCTAGCTGGGTGCTCAAATGAGATCCCTTGGTCTAGAGCTCCATGCAATCCCAGCCAGAGGGCCCCTTTGTAAGCTGCCGAAGCTGTTTACAGCAGTTATAACAATGAGAGCACTGATTTGACATTTGTTTCCCCCTCCATTTCCTTGTGTGTTTTTCCCTAAAGTGGTGGCTGTTCACAGATGCCTTGTACACAGCCTGTGATGTATAGATGGGGGCATTAAAAGGTCACTGGGTCACCTGTTCCAGGCATTCCCAGATCGCATACAGATAGCAAATCGGTCACCTAGATTGTACAGTGACTCCATTTTAAAAAAATTTCCTTTCAGGAGCCAATATACTCCGCGACTCTGCTGGCAATGTCAAGCTTGGGGACTTTGGGGCCAGCAAACGGTTACAGACTATCTGCATGTCTGGAACAGGCATCTGTTCAGTCACTGGCACACCATATTGGATGAGCCCAGAGGTGATCAGCGGAGAAGGCTATGGAAGGAAAGCAGATGTATGGTGAGGAATTGCTTCAGGGAAAAAAGCAGCATATTTAATTATTATGGCTAGGGATTCTTAGAGTAGGCGCACTAAAAATGTTTTTAGATTCTACTTTATTTTTATTTCCTGCTTGCTTGCAACTTTAGAACATAACCAATTTGTATGACTTGACTTTCAGAATAAAATTGTGGCTCACTATAAAATCTTGAATTTTTGAATTGGTTGGGGACCTCTGCTGTATCCTCTGCCCAAAGTGGGGTGGGGTGGGGAGGGGAGGGATGGAGGAAGGAAGGATTTACCCTTGCTGAATCAGCATTTAATGCATCAAGCCTACATCCAAATCAAAAAGTGAAAATGAGCTTGATAAGTGTGGCCAAATTAGTCTCTTCAGGAGCTACCTACAGCTGGGATAGCAAGGCTTTCCATTCTACCCCCTTCTTTAAGACCTTTTGCTTTAAGCTACGCTGGAGCTGGATGGGAGGAGATAACAAGATTTGCATGACCAGTACTTTAACTCCTGGCCTCTGCTTTTGTACCTCTGCCCTTTTTCTTAACAGGCAGGTATTTAGTTGTGAATGAAAGTTGCTTAAGGGAGGCCTCCGTTTCTTTTTGTCTGTAAAGCATCCTACATACTTGTGACACTGTAGAAATATGAACACTTAGGATAGAAGTATTTGGAAAGGGCTTAAAAAATAATATTTAAAAATAATCTCTCTTTTTATATAGTGCCCTCTTGCCATGGCACTCGAGGCACTTTATATACAACAGTTTAACACAACTTTTAATCCTCACAACAACCCTGTGAGGTAGGTCAGGCTGAGAGAATAATGTGACTGGCCCAAGGTCACCCAGTGAGTTTCTGGCTAAGATGAGACTAGAACAGGGGGTGTGTTCCCCTCCCCCCCCAGGTCCAAGTACTCTGCACTTAGCCATTAACCTTTATACCACACTGATGCTCAAAACTTTTTTTAAAGGTATGGTCTTTTCCCCTCTTACTAGTAGATAGTAAAACATTTTCTAAAGGTACAGCCCCTCTCCCCTTCCCCACCGAAATCAAGAATCCCCACATAGAGTTCGAACACAGAACATCTAGCGTCAGGAGCCAGAAACATACCACAAGACTAAGCAGCTTTTGGCAACTGGCTGGTTAGCCTGAATAGCAGACCTACAGAAGTGTTGAGTGCCTATCCACGCTGACTCAAATGAGCTGGGAAATGATGTGTGAAAGAGGGATTAACAGTTGCACATTGCTGAAATAATCGGCTTTTGGTGGCTGTGAGTTGCCTTGGGATGCTAAAGCCAAGCTTTGTCACCAACAGAAAAATTGCTCGTATCTCCTTGATAAAATCTTGCCCGTTGGGATGCGAAGTACTTTGATTTCCTGATTGGGTACCTTTGGGGGAGGATGGAGTATATATATTCTGCTTGTACGTGGCTTTAAAAATCCACTTGCCCGCACATCTCTTAGGATGCTTCCACCCCCTCCCCCTCCCAGGCCTTATCCGAGCAGCTTCAGTTACCTACCAGTGGATCCACCTGGCTCATTTTGGCCCAGTGAAACGTGGACTCAACTGTGACCTTTCACTTGAGTTCCAGATTAGAAAGGTGCTGCTATTTTGTGCATATGCTAATGGTATTTTTAAGCGCTGCACATGTGCAAGGGAGTGGCACCCTGAATTGGAGCGAGACTGAGATATACTCTGGCTTATGGATCTCCGTGGGGTCAGTCTAACACTGCAGAGAATGTCCATGAAGAGACCAGGGCTGGCTTGCTTCAGCCCTTCCCAGGAGTCCTACTCCCTGACTAGAGCTAATAGTTGGAGAGCAGGGACCCTCCCACCTGAATCACAAGTCCCGGTGGCCGGGTGCATGAGTGCTCAAGTCAAGTGAGCAGGCTTGCATGTTCGGCTAGTGTAGAATGAGTCTGTTTTTACAGCCCTGCTTTTGTATTGATGCAGTCATGGATTTCCCTTCCATGCTGACACTGGTCCATTCTAATCAGAGACAGTACCTTTGGCCAGGTACTGTCCAAAGGTACACAATCCTAGCAGTTATTTTGGGATGAGAATTTTCCAGCTCCATGTCAGAGCCCCCAGAGGCGATACGTATAGAGGAGATACAAAAATATAACCAACCTGGCCTACCCTGGCACCCAGCCAGCACTTCAGGCTGCTCTCTAATTTTCTTTTTCCTAAATGGCAAAATATGTGAGCTATTTGTTGTTGCTGGAAAAACTTAACACAAAAAGCATTCCTCATGCTTGCTGAATATCTTAAGGAAACCGAATCCACTTAAATGGTATAAATCAGTCTAAACAATAATATAGTCTTGCTCCAGCAGACCCCAGTGCTTTTAGCCCAGATGGCTTGCATTTTCTGTGCTCTCTGTTAGGCACTTTTAGAAAGAAGGCTTGAAACCAGTGCAAAAGATGCTTGTTGGACTGAAAAACCTTTGCTGAGAAGTCATGTCTTATGACGGCTTCAATTCCTCTCTTCCCCTAGCTTCTGAGAAAGTGTTTGTTCTGTGCAGAACTGTCAGGGAAGTTTAAAGAGGAAGGGATCTCTCCCCCTATCCCTTTGGCAGACAGAAGATGGAAAGCAGAAGCTCCACACACTTAAACCCAGCTCTGCAACCAGTTTCACCTGTGGTCTTGGGCAAGTCACTTTAAACGTCTTGAGCCACATTTGCTGCTGCTATGTTGTACTGCTTTTGCTTCAGACATTTGAGTTGACCTTTTAAAGCAGGGGAGACCTGACAGACCATTCCCTTACTACACCCAGGCATCAACCTAGGGTGGTCTACTTTTATAGTGGTGGCAACCCCTTCACCCTGTCACTTTCTGGCATAGCCGCTTGCCTTTCTGAGCACCATGACATCACAATACTCAAAAGGGGTGTGGCCATGCCAGAAAGGAACAGGCNCCCCCCCCCCCCCCCCCAAACGCCACTTGCAGTTGACTGCAATCAGCGTCTTGGCCTCCCCTACTTTAAACTGTGTCTGGGGATAAATAAGCTTTCCTTCCTTGGGTGTGCAAGCTCCTAGTGTTGGCCTAAATGGATTTACAGGGTTCCCCTTCTGCCTCGTGATTCCAGATCCTATTTCTCCCATTGGTAAGTAAAAGGGGGGTTTTGTTCCAGCTTGTAGTCCCCTGGAATCAGAACATCAAGATTGCAAGTCATCACACAGGTTTACAGAGTGATCTTTGTTTATTATTTTCAGAGCAGTCTGCAGCTGCATTGTACAAAGGCCTGTCTCACCTTTCTCCTTATCTTCTGCTCCTCCAGGAGTCTTGGCTGTACCGTTGTCGAGATGCTGACTGAAAAGCCACCCTGGGCAGAATATGAAGCCATGGCAGCTATTTTCAAGATTGCCACCCAGCCAACTAACCCCCAGCTCCCTTCCCACATATCAGAACATTGCCGGGACTTCTTAAAGCAGATCTTTGTGGAAGCCAGGCAGAGGCCCTCAGCTGAAGAGCTGCTCCGACACCACTTTGCACAGCTCCAGTACTGAATTATCTCCCTCACCAGCACATCTCGCTGGGCCAACCACACCTTTTCTGATGAAACCATGCAGTTGCTCACTATGGAGCTGCATCTTCAACATGCTAACTCAGCTGCCTTAGTCCTCTGGGAAGGGAGCATGGGATCTGCTCTTGTGTCTGGGTATCTTTACTTCCTAGGTTGATGCTAATTCTACCAACCCAAAGCCACATCTATGCCCTCATCTAGACACCAAGTTGCAACTGGCAATGTTTCCAACAGAGGGATCTAGGTAGCATTTTGTTGAATGTACATGGGCAGCAGAAACCTGGCCAAAATGGAACTGGAGGAGCCATCTGTTTCGCACCAGAAACCTATAACAGCCACCAAAGCAAAACTCCCTGAAAGAGTTTTGGGAGGGAAGGGAGGAGTTTAAAATGTGTGGGACCCACACTGTAATGTCTTTCCAGGCTTCAAGGATCTTGTGAAGCCCTGCAACATGGAGCACGCTCTGTCTCAATGATACATAATGATATATTTTTCTTATGTATTCAGCATCTGAAAGTGTTCAGAAAATATTGATTCAGAAAAATATGTGAATAGTATTATTTTATAATGAAACTAAGGGAGTGGAGGAAGCAGGACATGGTTTGTTTTTTTTCTTCCTCCTATCCAAATTTCTGGATACTTAGAAAGGGGACTCCATTAGAACTCAAGCTTGATAGGGCCTCCACTTTCCCAGTGAGGCTAGCGACCTCAATACTTGACCTTTCAAGGCCAAACTCATCCCAGGGCTGGTTACCTTGTGTCCTCATAATCAAGTGTCTTGTACCTCCTTTGAATAACTAACTTGTTCCAAACACATCTCTTCTGAAAAGGAGAGATCTGCCAGACAGCTGTGGACCTGTCTTTATTTTTGTCAGTCCGTTAACCAAAGATTTCCGTGCTGCCAGTACCTTATGTCATGGAGAGGTGAAATGCTGCTGTTAGGCCAGAGCTGCCAGTCTGGTTGTATGATTCATCTTCCTCATGCAGCTCTTGATTGAATCTTGTCTAGGGGGAAATTTGCTCTGTATAGAGGTTTACTGGCCTTCACAAAGTGTATGAGATTGTTCCTTTGGTGAATTGGAGTTTGATTTTTTTACAGTTACGTTAATATTCATTTCTGGTTTCCACGTGAACCTAAAAAAAAAAATCATATCCCTTGTATGGAACCTTGTATAGCCATGTCAGTCAGTGAGATAAATGTAAGACCACCTGTAAGCCTATGTCTGTCTGAAATCAACTGCAGAGAAAATGCTACTGATTTCCATAGAGATTAGGCATAACATGTACAAGTCATCTTGCATGGATATGTACAGCCCCAGTGACTTGCTAGCCTCCAGAATGCTGAGTTTAGACTTGTATGCAAATATGCTTATTATGGTGTATTCTTATGAGATGAGAGAACACGTGTTTTCTTTAAAATTATGTGACTAGATTAGGTTATGTGCAAATGACCAGGGCACAAAACAAGGCTTAAAAGTACTGTATCCATCTTCTTAGCATGTTTTTCATAACCTGGGAAGAGACACTTCCCAGTTGGAGTCCACCAGCCTTGTAGAGACCATGGGACAGCTGTGCAACATTATGGGATTGTTAGCAGGTAAATTAATGAAGGGAAAAATACTGCTGATTTTTTCATAGAGAAGACGCGACCAGGGGAAGCAATGTAAAAAAAACAATAAGGTACAATTGTGATTCCCCCTCTTGAAATTAAAAAAGCTAGAGACGACACTCATGTGAATGTGCCCCTGGTCTTATTGATGAGAGCAATGTCAGCCCTTGTTTAAAGGGATGGTCCTGATAGGATTTACATGTTTTATTAAATGAAGTGCTCCTCACCTATGTCAGTAGCTTCCATTTAAGTAATTAAATTAAGACTTTCAAGTTTGCAATTATTGCAAGTTTTACGATTATTAAACTATCTTTCCTGCCATCTGAACTTAAATTGTATGGCCCCAGCCTACCCACATCAGCCCTCATTTGGGAGCCACAGGCTAGGAAGTGGCACTTTGGACAGTACAACAGAAGAGGCTTACCAACTGGAAGTAGATTTTATGGAGCAAACCAAGAGAAGCTCATTAGCAACAAAACCAGAAGCATGTTTATAACTTCCTAGCCAGTTTCATATTCAAGCTGTCATGCAGTAAGCCAGGACTTTCCAACTAGTGACATGCAAGCTGAATTTGTCCCCTCTGGTAGGGTTCCATCTGCCTTGTTGCATTAAAATATAAATTAAATATCAGCATTTTCAAAATATAAATTTCCAGAATGACAACATTCAATAACAGCTCTGAACTCTGCACATTTAAAAAATTTATTGATAAATTTGAACATGGTTTGACTTCCCTGCACTTATAGAAAAAGCCCTGTAGGCTTCAGTCAGACTACTCCAGAATAAATGATTGGTGGATCACAGCCATTGTGTTTACAGTATCAATGGAGAGCCTCTTTGTGAACTTCCAAAAACCATGATTTTTGAGCCAAGCCTGGCCTTAGTGTCCCTTAAAAAATGTATGGCCAGATTCTTCCTTGTTCTGTACCTTGTGCTCTCATATGCAAATAGGTAAAATGAATGTAGAACACGGCCTGTCTGATTTGGTATCATTCTGTATTCACTTTGCACCAGTCTGAATCATTGCACATTGTTGTAAGGCAATGGAGGACTGGGACTGCTATCTTGCTATGAGTATCATGGGCCAGGATTTAGCTAACCTGTGGAACTCATTGCCATGAGATGTGAAGGCCAGTAGTATAACAGGGTTTAAACGAGATAAATGCATGAAGGATGGGTCCTCTAGTGGGTCTTATCTAGAAACCTCTATTTGCTGGGAGCGCTCTCCATATATCGCATTTTTGTACACTTCCTCTGAAGCATCCAGCACTGGCTACTGTTAGAGACAGACATTGGTCTGGCCTGGCCTAGTATGGCAGGTCTTAAGCTCTTAACAGCAGCATCCCTCAAACCCATTGTTTTATCACTAACAACCAGCACTTAATGCACCAAAGATTGGTGCGTCTCCTTGTTGAGTCTTTATCATTCAGGTGTAGAGCCCTGTAACAAGGAGCAACACAGTCATCTTGGCTGCCAGGACTGAGACTTTCCTGCAGTGGTGTCTCCTCCTTATCCAGCGCACCGACTAGGAGATGAGGCAACAGCATGTGACCCATTACCATTCTGAAGCAACTGACTCCTAAGGATCTGTTTGTAGCTTTTACCTCAGTCGATATGCTTGGGCCACTGTTCCGTAGTACAGCAAATAGCATCCTGGACTGATTGCGCCATGTCCCTACTCTATCGGGGCTTCTGCCTGTAGCTGTGGAGGCTCAGAGCATTCCTCTGCCTATACTGAAATGTGCCTATTCTGTGTATACTATACACTTCTACTCCCGTTTTTAGTAATGAATAAGTGACTAGCCAATGTACAGTGACAGAAGAGCTCTGTCTTTGAGAACATGGTATGCCAGCTCGGCGCTGTCTTGTATTCCAGTTCCCTGACCCTGTGCCACCTCGCCTGGCACAAGAACAAGCCAAAGCATTACTTGTATGTTTGGAGATGCACTTTTATGAATGTAGTTTATATTGCTCTTTTTTAGCTTTTTACATCATGTAAACTGTGATGCCTCATATTTTTTTATTTATATCGTTAAAAGGATCCTATTTGATTTTATATATATATCTCAACTCAACTGTTACGGGGTTTGGGGGGGGGGATTTCTGATGCCTTTATGAATTTAAAATGGGGAGGGGAAAAGCAGCTGGTTTTGCAGAAAATTTGTTGGTTTAAAACAAGAAGTGCCAAGCTAAAATGCAGCCTTTGTTTCCTCACTGGCAGTTTTTACTCACCAAACATTGTTCTACTCTAGAAATAGAAGCCCGGTGTTCAGAATCTGCTCCCATCGTTGGGTTAGGATACAGGAGAAGCCTATTTATGAGGACATCTCAACAGATGTGAAAATATCCTTAAGAAAGGAGAGGCAACCTTAGTCCCTATAGCACTAGGGCAGAGCCATTTCCAGCTTTTTGCCCCATTTAAGTAGCTATCCTGAACATTACATGGAGTTGTCCATAATAAAACATTTTGCTCAACTGTGCAAAATGGAAATCTAGGATTATTGGACTCCACCCCTTAGTAAAAGGAAAAAGTGACCATGAGCAATTTGTGACGTTCAGTCAAACACAACATCCCCTTCAGGGGCTGGGGCTCACTGTGGGCTCATGTTTGGCATATCTTGGTTTACTCATGGGCCTCGTGTGGTTGGGGCCCCTTCCTGAATCACTGCACAGGTTGGGGTTCCTTGTACTTGAGTCTGTGGCCCCATATTTTATGCCAGTGCTGCTTGTACTCATGTTGTAGTTTCAATTTTATGTATGAATCCCATGTATTGAGGGTTAGTGGAGGCCCACCAGAACATGAAGCCCTGTATAATTACACTGTGCCAGCCCCAATTGGAAGGTACCTTTTTAAAAGGCCATCTAAACCAGCCCCCAGATAGAGGTGGATTGATAATAGCCAAACAGCTCCTGACATGTTAAGCCAAACTATTTAAGAACTCAACCATCCTTCATAACCTTTTCACTGCCCAGCTATTCTTAGGCCCTTTTCAAATGAGACACACCCACGCATGGCAGGAGTGGGTGTGTCTCGTTTGTACAGCGGGGGTGGGCGGGCCTGCGTGTGCATTCCCACATAACACGCATCCCCACCTATCGCCCCTGCATGGAGCAACTGCCAAAAACGCTGGTTGCTCCGTGCAGGGGGATGTGGGGGGTGGATGGATGTGCACCCACACCACCATGCCCAAGGACCTCCCCCTCAAGCCACGGTCTGTTTTAAAAGGTCCTTAGATAGAAAGCTTTTCCTAATAGTTAATCTAAATCTTCCTTTCTGTAACTTAATTAAACCTGTTACCTTTTGTCCTACACTTAAGGAATTAAGATCCTCTTTTATACAAACTCCTTTATTCTACTCCGATAATGTGGCTTAGTGCATGCAACACTGAATAAGAACTCTGCAAGCCTGGACAGTTTTCCTAGTTCTACTAACTACCCATAGTTTCCATGCTGCACCTATCTATAAAATGGGGATAGTGATCCCAACATCCTTATGAGATCTCTGGATTTTTTATTAGAATGGTCTGTGTAACATGAGCACCCAATTTAAGGCCTCTGTGGAAGGCCATCTAATGCCAGCAAAGTGCGCAGTAGCCCCACGGAAGCCACCACTTAGCGTAAATGGAAACCAAGATCATTTTCTGCCTAATTCGTCAAGTATAACTATTCCAAAAATCATTAGACATCTACTTTTCCATATCATTGGGGATTTAAATCTTTCCAAATGCTTTGAGATAATCAGGCAAAAGACACAAGAAGAAGTGAAGAAAGGCCTAATCGCAGAAGACTAACCTGATAGACAATTGTCAGTCAAGCCACAGATTATTGAGGTGAAGTATCTGCCAAACCCTATTAAAAGGAGATGAGTGTAAGGCTTCATTTCAGACACATACTTTTAGCATTGGGACAAACCAAGATTGAGCCAGTGAGGAAACAAGCTGTGTTTTGTTTGTTTTTTGGTGTGACGATTCTGTGCATTCCAGGTTACCAACGGATCTGACCGTCTAATCCCAGTTGTTTGTAGGTTACAGCAATTCTAATTTGCCCGTTAACAACAACAAAAAAAGTCCAAAGGAGTTTGGGATGCAGCAGAGATCTCTGAAACAGTTCCCTTTATTTTGTTGTTGATTGCTAAGACGAGTTGTTGAGCAAATTGATACATATGCTGCGTGGTGTTTGAATTGCCAATGGGGCTGGGGCACTGTGCGATCCCTCAGGAAATAATGTATTCCCAGTGTACAGTCTAACACCTGGTACGCACAGGGCCAAGGATACAGAATCGCACAGTAGAAAGGAATAGCAGTCCATGATGGGTGAGGTGGTGGTGCTAGGTGGAAGGATTAAGTTTGTGTCCACAGCCCTTAGCCTTCTATCTCTGAACGCTTACCTGCACAGTAAATGAAATTACCCACACAGTAAGTTTTTCTTCTTTTCTTTGTGGAACACCTGGTTCTTTAAAAAGTTACAGCTTTGTTCCACTTTTGCATACACACCTGCCTGGAGTAAGGTCCATTTTTCACTCCACCCATGCTGGCAAAAGCCATAATCCCCAGTGGGGCAGAGAAGCGCGGTCCATACCGCCAGAAGGGGACTGTTTGTGTACTCATTCTACGGAGCAGTAGATGACACTGCTCCAACTGTGCAGGTAACTGCCTTGCAGTCAATAAGTGGCTTTAAGCACCTGGCCTTTGGAATAGGGGTTATGGCTAGGATTTTTTTTTAAAACATTCGGATTCAATGCTTGTCTCTTGCTGAAATTTCCATCCTAAATTAGGATCTGATAGCTGAGTGGTTCTGAAATTCCCAGCTTGGAGGGAGACCTGTGCTTGGGAGGCAGGTTAGAGATGAAGCAAAGAGAATTCCTTCATCTGAAACCCTGTCCTTCAGGGAACTGGTTGAATCACTGTCTTAACCTGGATTGCGCAGAAGACCTTGAACCAGTAGTTTATCTGATTATATGTACCGACTGGGGGCTTGCAGTGCAAAGCCGAGCCAATGTATCATTTTATTTACAATAAAAATTATCATTTATATGAAACCTGCTGTCGGTAAATGCCTCCAATGCCAGTGGAGCCTTGGGAATAAACAGGATGATGAGATACTTGATGAGCAAAAGGACACTGTGTCTTGAAGTGGTTTGTGAGCCCATTAGTAGAGCTCATGTTTGCTTTGAGGCTCTCAAAATGGCTGCCTGCAGAAGCCTCATGGAAACAGGTGGGTACTGTTTCAGGCCTGTGGAACCTGTACTCCACAGCAGGCCAGAGGACTTCCAAACTGGTGGCTGTGCCTGCCTCCCCTACCCCTTGGAGCCCTGTGCCAGATTTCTCCTGCCTCCCCACCAGCGGTTCCCTAGCCTTCAAGCATAGATGGAGGAACCTCTTCCCTTTCCCTCCCCTGAACCTGTTTGAAATTAGTACAAGCTCCATGAGCTGAATAGGAATTTGTGGTAGGGGTGCACTCAGGACTGGAGAAGGAAAAGGATCTCTACCATAGATCCAGCCCCTCTTCTGTGCTCACTTCCCCATAGCTCATGCTTTTAGTGTTTGAGGGTAGGGACTCGATCTATGGGCCAGATACAGGAACTGGAAAGAGGCCAAATAAAAACAAGCCATGGGCTGCATTTGACCCATGGGCCAGAGATTCCTCACCCTGATGTAAAATGTTAGGCTTTGACTGTTTTGCACTCATATTTGGCAAACTGTTGTCTGAACTGGCCTGTGTGGATGGGATTTCTACATGTGGTATTAGACCAAACGCACAGCACACCCAGGGCTCATTCACATGACACTCTTAGAACAGATAGTTGCACAAACCCACATTCCATGGGTTGTGGGAAATCCTTACTCCTTTCTGTGTTCCTTAATGATTTCTTGTCTTCTGCCACCTACAGCAAGGAGAGTGGGCCATCCAGATCAGCAGCTGTATGGATGTGTTGCTACAGGGAAAGACAAACACAGTAACAGGCAGAGCAAGTTTGCAAAGGGGAAGTGTGTTGGTGGAGCTGGCAGTCAGAGTGATTCTTGCTCCCAGCCTCAGGGCTGAGTGTGGGTTTGAGAGTGATTTTCCTGGGCTAAGAGGAAAGATGTCCACATTTTGGAGCAGTGAAGAAGTTTCGTTTCTGGGATACCCAAAATTCCCAACCCTAAGAGCTGCAAACCAAGGCCACAAGGCACATACATCCACGGGCGCACACATCTCCTGTTTCATGATTGGCTGGTGGAGCTGCCAGCTGGCATTCTGCCAGCCTGGCTGTTGAGAGTCTGAGGAGCAGCTGCAATTCAGCTGCTGAGACTCAGGTGCAGTGAGAACTATTAAGGTGGCACAGGACCCAAGATCAGCCCTGGCCAAGAGCCACACTTGAACTGCGCAGAGCCACATGTGGGTTCCTAAGCCACAGTTTGGCTACACCTGAAATATGCTTTCTCCATCTGTCTCCTGTCGGTGATCCGTTGGGTAGCTCCGCGGATGACCGTCAGGAGGCAGAAGAAGAAGAAGGCTTCACGCACGTGTGGAGCTGCCCCCGGCCATCTTGTCAGTCTTTTCTTCTGCCTTCGGCCGTCGGAGGTGTATTTTCAGCGTTCTGAAAAGACAGAAAAATTAAAAGTAAAATTAAAGCTTTAGGACTAGGTTTAGGGCGGAGAAGAGCCCTTGGCACAGTGGGGCTTTTGGGCCAGCGATTATCCCTCCCCCACTTGGAGGGACTCGCTTGTCGGCCTGCCGGGTTGCCGCGCAGATCGCCCGGGAACCGGGGAGCAGTCAGACTCCGGGGAGAAGAGGCGGGCTCGCCTACCCCAGCAGCTTAGTGGCAGCGGAGTCTCTTCCAGTAAGTCTCCCCCCGCTTAGCCCATTGACTCCGCTTGCAGAGTCGGGCCG
>QEPC01001773.1:196169-234177 GCA_003113815.1 Sphenodon punctatus
TTTATAAATTGTTCTGTAAATGCTTAAATAGCTAAATATACATATATTTGATCATATAAAATTAATTACCAATCAAAATATTTAAATCAGTAACTTTACAAAATAATATGTAATTGGAACGTGTTAGCACCCAATTCAGTAGTATACTAACTAAACAGATATAGGCCTTTTTTTACACAGACACTCTAACACCGATAAAATGGGTGTTACATTTTATTATACATGTTGTAGGGCACCCACAGGGCAACACTGCAGCCCTGCAACATGGACCCTTTGCACACGAGATGCCTCCACCCAGTTTCGTTGAGTGGTGGAGGTGGGTGGAGGCGTCTGTGTGAACACCATGGGTGGTGGGTGTAGGTGCGCACATACTCCTGTGCAACACCTATCTCCACTCACCAATGGAGCAACAGTCACAGATGCCTCCACCCAGCGAAAGTGGGTGGAGGCATCTCGTTTGCAAAGGGCCCATGTTGCAGAACTGATGTGTTGCCCTGTAACATGTATAATAAAATGCTACACATTTTATTGGTGTTAGAGTGTCTGTGTAAAAAGGGCCATAGATATAGGCCATTTTTACACTGACGGATGTGGGTGGGGGTGATGCTGCCGTGGGTGGAGGTAGTTGGATGTCTGTTCACACAGACACCCACCCACCTCTACACATGGAGCCTCCTCCATTTTGTTGAATGCCTCCATGTGTGGAGGTGGGTGGGTGATAGGAGTTGGTGCGTGTTTCACAGCAACAGTCCTCGCTCTCCTCACCTAACTCTTGCTGATACCTTCCATCCAGTACAATCTGCTACCTGAGGTCTGTGTACTTGTATCCTCACCACATAGACCAGCCAGTCATCATTCTTGATGTAACCAAGCCAAGCACGTGCACCTGAGACATTCTTCGTGCATGTTACACCCCTTGTCTCTCTTTCTGTTCCCCTTCCTTTGTCTCTCTTCCCCCACCCCCTCTTTCAGATTGTAATCCCTAGGGCAGGGACCGTGTCTATTCCATTGCTTTGTAAAGCACCAGGTCCATTGCTGGCGCTATATAAATGCTTGATAATAATGATAATAATAATAACACCCACTGCCTGCAGTGTTTACATGAATCCCCCCCCACACACACACACACCGGAAAACTCACTGGTGGGTGTTCCAGTGGGTGTGGGAGTCCATGTAAAAACAGCCTGTGGCCATTTTTACATGAACTGGGGTGGGGGTTGGGTGCCAACGTGGAAGGTGTAGGTGGTTGTGTGCCTGTTTACATGGACACCCACCCACCTACACCTACCAACACCCATCTTTACCCACGAAGCACCCTCCATTCTGTCGGCAGGCTCTGCGGGTGGTGGTGGGTGTGGGTCAGTGTGCATCAGGTGTTGGTGAGTGTGCGGCGTGAGCACACACGCAAAAACACATGCCACCCGTGGTGTTTACATTGAGTGGGGAGGGGTGGTGGTTCTGTGTAAAAATGGCCTGTTTGAAATAGGCCCTTGAATGAACAGATCGTGATGTGAAGATGATTAGCAGCAAGGGTTAACTGATGCAAAAATATGTTAGATGCAGTTGCCTCAGCTAGTAAGTTCTTATTTTTAAGGTTGACATCATCAAGCATTGAATTCATCATAGCTGTAGCTTTAGAGGCACAGTTTGAGAAACACATAGCAGCATTGAGAATTCCACTCAAGGATTGAGAATCCATGGTCTGCATTAAATTGTTATAAATGAGAGGAAGATTAGATCCTTATGTTTACATGGACACCCACCCACCTACACCTACCGACACTCATCTCTACCCATGGAGCATCCTCTGTTCTGTTGGCAGGCTCTGTGGGTGGAGGTCAGTGTGCGGCAGGAGTGTGCACGCACCAACACCCGCCACCCATGGCGTTTACACGGGTGCACACCCACCACACACCCATCCCCCACCTACTGGCGGCCATTTACATAGACTGCCCCGCCCCACCCAACATCTGCCCAAACACTGAGCGGTTGCGGGTGTGTGTGTGTAAAAATGACCATACTATAAGAAAGACAGTTGTGAAAATGTGAGGAGCCACTCAAAAAAGAACAGAGGATTGCTACTTTGTAAAGAAGGTTCTTTGAGAAGGCTCCAAATATTCTCACAACACCCACCCTTCCAGCCCTGCATGACCCAGGAATTTTCTTATATTCCTAGAAAGGGTTGGCAGGAACTGGCATTGTGAGGGGGAGAGTGCTTTTTATACTAGAGAAGCTTGAGACCATCATGTTCTGTACAGCGCCAGGTTGCAACTGGCGCTTTATAAATGTTTAATAATAATAATAATAATAATAATCATGTGGTCTATTATTTGGATAGGGCGAGCATGCACAACCCAGACTACCTTCTTTACAAGGCAGCAACCTTCTGATCACTCCCATGGGGAGGTGTTGTTTGTAAAAACAAACAGCTTGATCGGTGTCCCGCTGCTGCTAGCACTACTAGCAGGCAGAGGCAGGTGAGAGATAGGGACCCCCCTCCCCCATGATGTGTGCGGGTGGGTGTGGGGTGCCTCCTATAGCCCAGGTGCAGGACTGCCTCTGGGGTGTCAGGCAGTGACCCCCAGATCTGAAGTAGCACTCTGAGCTGTCTTGTATTTAACTAAAGAATAGTTTATCCTCCGAATACACAAGTGTACATCATGACTTATCACATCCATCAATACAGAGGACAAAACTGTAGGGTGAGACAGACTGCGCACGCGCGCTGCGCTTTTCAAAGCCAGTCAGGAAAGTCCCGGCAGCAGCGCAGGCAACACAGCGCGGTGAACGAACTCTCAACCAGCTGTCAGACTAGAGAGGAGGGAGCATGCACACCAAGCACTGGGGAAGGAACAGTCATCTCATTGAAACTCATTCAAAGGAGTGGGAACATTCAGTTCTTCTTCGAGTGGCTCCTCCCATTCTCACCAATAGGTTTGCGCTTGCGCGCCCTTCTCTTACCGGCATATACCACGCTCATATTTTTTCACATGACGTTCACCCGCCCCCACCCTATATAAGGTACCTTCACGCCGAAGCCCAACAGTTCCTTCCAACCGCTTTTGCAGCTTATTGACATATACTTAGCTCACGGCTCATTCAAACACAGTTTTTAAAGCACTGTTTTCCTGTCAACAAAGGACTGAAGGCGATAGAAAGTAAACAAAAGCAGAAAAGTAGTCCCCGCATCCCCTACGGTCCCAAGCCTAGGGGCTGAGACCATCTCAGCGGCTCCCACTCTTTCTGAGCTATCTACTTAGGAATCCAGCACCCAGGGTCCTTCCACTTCTCGTGGGTCCCGAGGGCCATCGCATAAAAAAGGCAAAGACTTCATGAAAGGATTGAGCCTCCGAAACTCCAGTGGCTGACAGCTCCATCTACAGAACGTTTTAATACAAGGATAAGATTGCCTGAACGGAGATCAGAAGGTTGCTACCTTGTAAACAAGGTTCTTCGAGATGGCTCCTCCCATTCTCACAAATGGGTTTGCGCTTGCGCTCCCTTCTCCTATCGGCAGTTACCAAGCTCATTAGCTGAAAAAACACGTGACGTTCACGCACCCCCCCACCCTATATAAGGCACCTTCCCGCCCAAGCCCACAGTTCCTTCCAACCCTGACATTTCATGAGAAAATTTCACGCGGGGCTGGAAGGGTGGGCATTTGTGAGAATGGTCGGAGCCATCTTGAAGAACCTTGTTTACAAGGTAGCAACCTTCTGTTCTTCTTCGAGTGGCTCCTCCCATTCTCACAAATGGGAGAGTACCAAGCCTAGATACAGGTGGTGGGGAAATTTTCTATATGCAATAAAGTATCCGTGTGCTTAAGGTAAAACATGTTTAATAACAGCTACAATAACAAATAGAGTACAGATACACAGTAACATTGTATCAATGCCTACTGAAGCTGAGGCTTACTGAGGGATTGCAGTAGATAGAATGGCCTGCCCTAAGGCTATGTGTGCCTGAGAGGCAAGGTGTATCGAGTAGTGTTTGATAAAGGTGCTGGGTGAGCTCCATGTGGCTGCCCTACAAATCTCCTGAGGGGAGATATTTGCAAATGCAGCTGTGGAAGCCTCTGTGGCTCTAATGGAATGAGCCCTGATGTTAGGAGGTGGTGACAGACCCTTCAATTGGTAAGCAGAAATAATAGCGTGTACCAACCACTTGGAAATGGTCTGGGAGGAAACTTTTCTTACCAGAGAGAGTGGGGCAGGGGACACAAACAAATTATCAGATAGTCTGATGCTTGTAGTCCTACTCAGGTAAGAGAGAACAGCTCTTTTGACATCCAGAGTATGAGCGGCTGCTAATTTCTCATTATCGTGGGGGGGTGGACAAAATTGGGGAAGAATAATCTTCTGTGCCAAGTGAAACCTAGAAACTTGCTTAGGAATAAACGAAGGGTGTGCTGATATTTCCAATCTATCAGGGAAAGATTGGAGGTATGGCTTATGGATGAAAATGGCTGCTAGTTTATTCACTCTGCATAAGGAGGTTACAGCCACCAGGAAGCTTGTTTTAATGATTAAGTCCCATAAACTCGAAAGGTCAATAGGTTCATAAGGATGAGACATTAAGGTCTCCAACGCCAGTGGAAGGTCCCAAGAGGGTAGTGGTTGCTTATGGGGGGGGGGGAATGTTATTAACACCCCTGAGAAAGGATTTCACCAATGGGTGAGAAAATAATGAATCTGAACCCTCTACCTTTACCTGCCTAGAGATAGCTGAGAGGTGTACCTTGAGAGAGGATAGGCAGAGGCCCTTCTCTGCCAACTGTAGCAGATATTGTAAGATTATTTGCACAGACAATTGGGAAGTAGAGAGGGAGTTTTCTACAAGCCAACATGAAAATCGCTTCCACTTAGCCGAATAAGAATGACCTGTGGATGCTTTTATGTCATTGTGAAGGACCAACGCTAGTTTATCTGTTGGATCTATTCTTTGTAGATCCTTCAAGCATAGAGATTGAGGTGTGGGATCGTTGGATGGGAGAGCTGCTGTTGGGTGAGCAACAGGAGATTGGGAGCATTCCCTAAGGGTAGGAACTCTGATGAAATCCTTAGCAGGTCTGGGAACCACATCTGGCATGGCCAGTATGGGGCTACTAATATCAAATTGGCCCCCTGCCTCAGGACCTTGTCTATCACCCTGGCTATTAAGGGCACCGGGGGAAAGGCATAGCAAAGTTGAGGTTTCCAGTTTAGGGAGAATGCATCTCCCAGAGATAGCGGGTCGTGGCCCGCTCGAGATGCAAATTGTGGGCATTTGGAGGAGACTGATGTGGCAAATAGGTGTATCAGTGGATAACCCCAGTGGCGAGTCAACCTCTGAAATGCCCGAGAGGATAGTTGCCACTCGTGCTGTTCCTGGCTGAGGCTGCTCGGGATGTCTGCTCTGGAGTTGTCCTTTCCTGCCACATGCGTAGCCAGGAGGTGAATCCCGTGAGCTCTTGCCCATTGCCATATCTGTGTTGCTATCTGACAGAGATCTGGTGATCTGGTACCTCCCTGTTTGTTGAGGTACCAGACCGCTGTCAAGTTGTCACAAGCAACTGTCACTACACGACCATGGAGATGCTGCTGGAAATAGTCTAGTGCTTTTTGAATAGCCATGGTCTCCAACATATTGATGTGGAGGTCCTTTTGGCTGTCGTTCCATCTTCCGGCAATGTCCCTGTGGTCGAGATGCGCTCCCCATCTTGTCAAGGAAGCATCTGTGGTTAAGACACAGTCAGACACAGGACAGGCGAATGACATACCTGCTAACACAAACTCCTTATTATTCCATACCACCAGAGAATCTAAAACATGTTTAGGGATCTTGACCCTTTTGTTGGGTGGATCCGACAAAGGGTCAAATGTACTCAACAGCCACAGTTGAAAAGGCCTCATGAAGAGACGTGCAAATGGGGTGGTGGCGGTGGTAGAAGCCATAAGGCCCAGCAGACGCTGAAAGCGTTTGATGTGCTGTTTCTTATGTCTTGAAAGTAGGTTTACCATGTTAGAAATATCTACATACCTGTCCATGGGAGCAAAAATCTTACCCCTAGTGGAATCTAGTATGGCTCCAATGTAAGGAATCCTCTGTGAAGGAGTTAATTGGGATTTCTGTATATTAATAGAAATGCCCAAATCGTGGCAGAGGTCTAAGGTTATAGAGACTGCCTTAGTCAGGGCCCCTGGAGAATCAGCGACCAATAACCAATCATCCAGATATGGATAAATGGCTATACCCTGCTTTCTGATGAAAGCAATTACTGGAACCATCATTTTTGTGAACACCCTAGGGGCTGAAGAAAGCCCGAAAGGGAGAGAGGAAAACTGGTAATGTATAGCGTTATGGCAAAACCTGAAAAATGGCCTGGATGCAGGATGCAACCTGACATGGAAGTATGCATCCTTCAAATCTATGACTGCTTACCAATGGCCCCAATGTAGGTGCGATTTCAATGAGCTCAGATTAACCATTTTAAACTTAAGGTACTTTACAAATAGGTTAACAAACCTGAGGTCAAGGATGGGTCTGTGACCTCCATCCTTTTTATCTATGACAAAATAGTTGGAATAGCACCCATTTTTTATGTCTCTAGGGAGAACCATTTCTATAACACCCTTGTGGTATAATGCAACAATTCAGGGTATCTGCGTGTGAAGCAGAAAGGTTAACATTAGCAGAAGGTCTGCAACAATGAGGCAAAGTGAGGAACTGAACTTTGTAGCCCCGACGGACCACTGATAACACCCAAGAGTCAGAGGTGATAGTTCCCCAGAACTGTAAGGCATTAAACAAGGCATACTCAAAATTGGGTGAGTTGGTTAATGACTCCTCCCGTACTACCCTGTGTGTCAGTAGTTGTCATCGTCTTCCCCTGTTTGAAGGGGTTGCGAACTGTTGCTTATTGCCCTGTCTTTGCCTAAAGGAAGAGTAGGGGTACTTGGGCTTCCCTCCATAACTAAAAGACAAGGTGGAAGCATAATACCTCTTGTGAAAAGGCTGTGTGGAAGGATAATACTGCCTATGTTGTCACTGGTAAGGCACCTGGTGTTGATACGGTCTGTGGGATGATGAAACAGAAGATTGGTCCCGTTGGGCAATCTTCATTCTCTGGGCTGTTGTCTTGGATTTTTGAATTCTGTCTAGCACGTCATCCGTGTCTTTTGCAAAAAGGCTGGATTGGTCAAAGTGTAGGCTCTCTATGCGGGCTCGATGATGGTATTCGAGCTTTGTTCCCCTAAGCCAAGCGAATCTTCTCAACACCACTGCATTGGCCACTGCTCTCGCAGCTGTTTCGGAAGAATGGCGAGAGGTGTGAAGCTGGCAGCGTGCAGTAGCTGTACCCTCTGAAGCCAAGGACTGGAGGGTCTTTTGTGAGTCCTTAGGTAGGGTGGGAATCACCTTTTGCACTTGTCGCTACAAATAGTGCTAGAAGGTAGCCATGCCAGCCGAGTAGTTCGCTGTCCGCATGAGCATGGTAGCTGACGCGAATGTCTTCCTCCCAAAGACGTCAATTCGCCGGCTGTCTCTGTCTGCAGGTGAAGTTTGTTGCAAAGCCTTTTGAAATTTTTCAGCTGAGGCTGAAACAATCAGAGAATTAGGCAAAGGGTGCTTAAAAAATATTGAGCCCTCTTCTGGTGGAAACATGTAGAAAGAGCTACTAGCCGCTGAAACTGGCTGGATAGCAGCCGGGGTAGCCCATAGCTTTCCCACCTCTGCTGCTTGTTTTTTAAACAGAGGCAGAGTTAGTTTAGCCTGCACTGGCTTGTCAACCAATGAGTAGGCTGGGTCGACCTCCTGTTCCGATACAGGCACTGTAGTAATGTTAACTGCCTCCGAGAACCTCTTAAGCAGGTGCTGGAACTCTTGATGTTCCTGTGATGTCACTGACGTCGAAGGTACCTGGACGTCATCTGAAGGCGGGGGGACAATGACTCCGGGTCCCCGGAGTCCTCCGATTCCTCCACATCGAGACTAACATTTACGTCTTGTATAGTCTGAATACTCTCGACCTCCTCAGGTTCGGGAGGAGTAGAACGGGAAGGTCTTGATTTCAGCAAAGCTGCCCTATATAATCTGCGTCGAGCAAGCTTCTTCTTTTGTTTAATCATTATCTTCTTAAAGAGCTCTGCGCAGTCCAGGGCCGCAGCATCAGGCAGTTGCGCCGGTATAGACTGCTTTGAGGTCGAAGCTTGGGCAGATGTAGGCTCCCTCGACCTCAAGCGGCGTCGACGTTGATGAGGAGAGTCCTAGTCGGAACGCCTATCTGGCGACTTAGAGGGGAGTCAACGTCAACGAGGTGTCTCGAGCTCCCTCTGCTGGTCTGTCGACGTCGAGAGACGTCGATGTCGACGAGATGTCTCGAGCTCAATCTGTTGCTCCCTCAACGTCGAGAGGGCTCTTGCTGACGTCGATGGTATCACTGTCGATGTTGTGGTGTTACGACGTCAAGGATCTCTACCTCTTGGTGGTGAGGGAGATTTTGACTCAGACCTGTCTGATCTCTGATGATTTGTCAGCAGTAGCCCTTATAAGCTGCTGCAGGCAGGAAACTTAGGAGGCTGTTGTCCTTTTTTCTCTCTGCCTCCTGTTGCCTTAAGAATTACAGAGTAAGATCCTCCCCTCACTGCTCTCGAGGTCGAGGGGTTTCTGGTCGAGACTCAGCCAGCCACTGAAGTGTAGGGAGCTGGTAAGGTGATACCTGGAATCTGGGCTCCACATCCTTCATAGAGAGGAGAGGCTATTTGGATGGGTGAAGCCTGGGAGGCCGAAGCCGTTGCCAGAAAAGCTTCATCCTTGGAGGATAAAAACGGGGATATAGAGCAATCCACCGTATTGGCAGGCTCTGACCCGATATTCACTGAGCTCCTCTTAGGCGAAGGAGATCTAGGTCTCGAGGTGGACGGTAGTCTAGGGCTGTGGGTAAATACTGCCGAGGCACTACTGCCCGCTGCCACCGTTTCCTCCGCTCCAACAATGGGAATTTCTGGGGAGGGGGAACGGGACCTGCGTCTGGTGGACTTACTTTGTTTATCCTCCATCTCCTTGAGGAGGGCAGGGAGTCTGATGGCCCTTTCTTTCCAGGCTTTAGGCTTGAGGAGCAAGCATTCTGGGCATTCACTGTAATTGTGCCCGGTCTCCAGGCAAACTAGACATTGTCCATGGGGATCCTTTGTGGTCATCTTGTGTCCACAGGAAACACATTTTTTGAAAGAGTGTCTAACGGTAGACATAATGAACTTGTTAACAACCGATAAGCCACGAAGCGGTTGGAAGGAACTGTGGGCTTGGGTGGGAAGGTGCCTTATATAGGGTGGGGGCGCGTGAACGTCACGTGTTTTTTCAGCTAATGAGCTTGGTAACTGCCAATAGGAGAAGGGGCGCAAGCGCAAACCCATTTGTGAGAATGGGAGGAGCCACTCGAAGAAGAACAAAGGATTCTTGGCCGAGCCGGGCCGGGCCAAGCCGAGCTGCTTGGGAGATCACTCTGCCCTGCCCTGCCCCCACCAGCTGACTCCAATCCAATCCACTCCACTCCACCCCACCCAGGTGAGCTGCTCCACCCCCTTGGAAGGCACCCCACAAGGACCCTGCCCCGCCCCAGCGCTTAGAGCCGAGCCGGGCCGGGCCGGGCCAAGCCGAGCTGCTTGGGAGATCACTCTGCCCTGCCCTGCCCTGCCCCCACCAGCTGACTCCAATCCAATCCACTCCACCCCACCCAGGTGAGCTGCTCCACCCCCTTGGAAGGCACCCCACAAGGACCCTGCCCCGCCCCAGCGCTTAGAGCCGAGCCGGGCCGGGCCGGGCCAAGCCGAGCTGCTTGGGAGATCACTCTGCCCTGCCCTGCCCTGCCCCCACCAGCTGACTCCAATCCAATCCACTCCACCCCACCCAGGTGAGCTGCTCCACCCCCTTGGAAGGCACCCCACAAGGACCCTGCCCCGCCCCAGCGCTTAGAGCCGAGCCGGGCCGGGCCGGGCCAAGCCGAGCTGCTTGGGAGATCACTCTGCCCTGCCCTGCCCTGCCCCCACCAGCTGACTCCAATCCAATCCACTCCACCCCACCCAGGTGAGCTGCTCCACCCCCTTGGAAGGCACCCCACAAGGACCCTGCCCCGCCCCAGCGCTTAGAGCCGAGCCGGGCCGGGCCGGGCCAAGCCGAGCTGCTTGGGAGATCACTCTGCCCTGCCCTGCCCTGCCCCCACCAGCTGACTCCAATCCAATCCACTCCACCCCACCCAGGTGAGCTGCTCCACCCCCTTGGAAGGCACCCCACAAGGACCCTGCCCCGCCCCAGCGCTTAGAGCCGAGCCGGGCCGGGCCGGGCCAAGCCGAGCTGCTTGGGAGATCACTCTGCCCTGCCCTGCCCTGCCCCCACCAGCTGACTCCAATCCAATCCACTCCACCCCACCCAGGTGAGCTGCTCCACCCCCTTGGAAGGCACCCCACAAGGACCCTGCCCCGCCCCAGCGCTTAGAGCCGAGCCGGGCCGGGCCGGGCCAAGCCGAGCTGCTTGGGAGATCACTCTGCCCTGCCCTGCCCTGCCCCCACCAGCTGACTCCAATCCAATCCACTCCACCCCACCCAGGTGAGCTGCTCCACCCCCTTGGAAGGCACNCGCAGCCTGGGAGGGGGAGGGGGGAGGAATTGTATTCCATTGATTTCAATGGGGACACAGTGCCCCATTGAAATCAATGAAATAAAACCGGTACCGGATACCGGATTTAATCCGAGAATCTGGTTCTTTGAGAACCGGAAAACCGGTAAATCCGGTATCCGGTAATTGCCCCGGGGTCCCACCTCTAGTTTCTACACCATCCTCACTGGTGACAGCGATACCAGCTGTGCCTCTGGGTAACACAGGCAACAATAAGACCCTTGGACAGGGGTCAATAAGAAGGGAAATGAAATTAAAATAATTAAAATAAATTATACACTCAGTGGTGACAGGGATGTCAGCTGTACCTCTGGACAGCACAGGCAACATTATGACCCTTAGATGGGTTAATAATTAAGCGGTCCCCATCCTCTGTGTACTTTACACCCTCCTCATTGAGAGGTGACAGAGATGCTAGTTGTGCCACTGGGCAGCATAGGCAACATTAGAACCCCAGGCAGATGTCAATAATAAAGAAAAGGAAATAAAAATAAATGAAATCTAACTTAGCTGAAATTCAACTCCTTGTATTGGTTCCAGCTGTTCCAGGGATATAATTGATGAGTCTCTTCTATGATTAATTTCCCATCCAGTATATGCTACTGGCGAAGTACTAGCAATGGTCTGAATTCCCCTTGCATCACCTACATTAGTTAACTGAGGCAAAGAAACTATGCATCAAGTTCCTTTTATCTATTCCCCATAGCTTTCCAATATCAGAGGACGTCAAGACCCCAGTACCACCTTTCAAGCCAAGGTCACACGCCAGGCAGCCCTTCCCCCCACACAGAGTGTGGTGCTGACAACTATTGATGCTCCCAGGGAGACATTTCTTTTCCGTTTGTGTTATTTAATTCCCTCCCCTGTTGAGAGGAGATTACATCAGATGCCTGGGTCTTACGTATTATTAATGTGGGATTCAAAGTTCAGTTCTCTTCCCTCCCACCTCCAGTTAGACCTTCATAGTCTGTAATATTCTCTTTGCAACATTCTGTTGCGTTGAATAAATAAATCATTGAGATGTATCACAGAGGTGTTATAGAATTGGTACCCTGCACAGAATTACGCTCAGGTCTTTACTCCAACTACTTTGTAGTCGATAAGAAAGGAGGAGGTCATAGACCTATTTTAGATTTGTGTTTCCTTAACTTGTACGTTACCGGTTTAAAATGCTCACACTTGATAATCTAAAGACCCACCTAAAACAGGGTCAGTGGTATGCTGTGATTGACTTAAAAGATGCTTATTTTCACATTAGACTCCATGCCTACTCGAGGCAATTCTTTCGTTTCACCCACGACTCCAGACATTTTCAATTTTGTTCCCTACCATCTGGTCTTTCCTCGGCCCCTAGGGTCTTTACAAAGATTATGGCCCCTGTCATAGCGTAACTTTGCAGACAGGGCATTGCTATTTTCCCACACCTACATGATTGGCTTTTGGTGACTGCTACACCAGACTCCTTGAATGCCAAGCTACGCTTCATCTTGGATCTGTGTGAACGGTTAGGGCTAGCTATAAACGTGCAAAAGTCCCGCCTCTATCCTACTCAGTATTGACTAGATAGGGACTATAGTTGACTCTACCAAAGCAAAGGTGTTTGCCCCAGAGGATAGATTTTTGGATATTTCCAACTTGGTAAGGACAGTAACTATCCATAGACTTCAACAGATTAAGACAGTTCAGAGACTTCTAGGTCTCATGACATCCACGACAGCCACCACACCTTTTGCCAGATTGTTTATGAGGCTTCTTCAGCTACGTTTAAAAAAATTATTTAATCCTCTGGTGGGCTTTCCCACGAGGAGGCTTTGGATTACAAGGGAGATTCTAAACTCTCTGCGTATATGGTGTAGAAGGGAATTTGTGTTGACAGGGATGTCACTTATACAACCTAACCCCACCCCCTTTTTTGTCAACAGATGCGTCACTGACAGGATGGAGGGGCTCACCTGCACGACCTCTGCATTACAGGGAGATGGAACAAATTACAACATTCATGCCATATCAACATTTTAGAGGCCATAACTATTCTAAAATCTCTAAAGGCATTTCGACAGGGCAGGGTCGTCAAAATAGCCTGTGACAATATCACAGCAGTCTGGTATATAAACAAACAGGGAGGAACAAATTCAAAAGGAACTTTGTCAAATAGCCCAGTCCATCTGGCATTTTGCCCTCAAGCACAAAATGACACTCCAGGTGATTCACATGACCAGATCGCAAAACTCGAGGGCGGATATTCTCAGCCACCTTCAGGAGGAACATCACGAGTGGCTATTGTTCTCCTCTGTAAACCACGCTCTAATATCACTCTAGGAGATACCCACAGTAGATCTGTTTGCCACGGGACACAGCACCAAATGCAAACGTTTCTGTACAAAGGTGGCCCATGACCTGTAGTCTCTCAGGGATGCCTTTTCTGTAAACTGCAACACACAATTGGGGTATGCCTTCCCCCAATTCCCCTTATGTCCAATATTTTAGAGAAAATCCACAGGGAAGGGGCCAACTTGATCCTGATCTCCCCAGGTTGGCTGCGCCAGATTTGGTCCCACAATCTGCAAAATCTGACCCTAGCATCCGTTCCCCTGTTGCACATCCCCAACCTATTGTCACTACAGGGAGGTGGCATTCTCCATCCAGAGATAAAGCATCTGAACTTATATGCATGGAGAATCCACTCCTCTCCACTTCTGAACCTATGCCACACAAGCTAAATCTGGTGCTTCAAAGTGATCTGAAGCTAACGACGAAAAAAATCATACAATTCTAAGTGGAAAAGGTTCTATTTTTGGTTAAACCAAAAATCCATATCAGTTGACCAGCTGATGATCCCTTTAATTTTGCGATATTTGTTGGAATTAGCCGAGACAGGCCTGGCGCATTCTTCCATAAGAGGGCACCTCTTCGACATACCTAGACATGTGACCCTACCTAACTGCCAGCCTCTCTTTGGCCACCCCCTAGTGAAAAAAAATCCTTAAGGGGCTTATTATCTGGTTTCCTTCTCATATGCACCCAGTCTCACAGTGGGACCTCAACCTCATGCTCAATCAGCTTACAAACCACTCTTTTGAACCAGTGGAACAATGTGATTTGTTCCACTGGACCTTGAAGACAACTTTTCTGGTTGCCATTACATCCCTTAGGCGGGTGAGTGAACTCGCTGCTATTTCCATCAAGGAACCTTACCTGTTAGTCTTCCCAGACAGGATAGAAATCTCTCTCCATCCTTCCTTTATGCCCAAAACGGTGTCTCCGTTTCATTTAGCCCAGAAAATTGTTCTACCAGTTTCCTCCCTCCACCATATAACTCTGACATGTTGGCTTGATGTCATACTTTAGGTGTCAAGATGGCAGTATTCCTTTGTTGAGAGAAAACCCAGCATTGCAGGCCGTCTGATGACTTGTTCCTCTCACCTTCCCTTCTCAGGTTAGGACATAAGGGTTCCTCCCAAACCATTTCCAAATGGCTGGTCCATGTGATTTCCTTGGCATATCAGCAGGCAGGTCTTCCTCCTCCACCATAGTTGAAGGCTCATTCCCTTAGAGGTCTCAGTGCCTCTACAGTTGCATTCTGTGGCATATCGCCTCAGAAAATTTGCAGGGCTGTAACCTGGAGTTCCCTGCATGCATTTTTAAAACATTATGCTCTTCATCTTTCCACTGAGCCAGACACTGCTCTGGGAGTGTCTATACTGAATTCTGTTTTTAAAACCTAAAGACAGATTGTTTCTTATGGTATTGTAAAAAATAAATAAATAAAATATAATTATTATAATAATAAAATGTTTATATATAATATAAACAGAAATGATTTTTTAATCAAGTTCTTACAATAAAATAAAGATTTTTTTGACTTTGAGAAATACATCACTTTATTATGTAAAGGAAATTCTCCCACTGCCTTGTTCTAAGCTTGGTACTCTCCCATTTGTGAGAATGGGAGGGGCCACTCGACGAACAGAAGGTTGCTACCTTGTAAACAAGGTTATTTAAGATGGCTTCTAACATTCTCACAAATTCCCACCCTTCCAGCCCCGCATGGAATTTTCTTCCTAATCGCTTAGGGTTGGAAGGAACTGTTGGGCTTAGGCAGGAAGGTACCTTATATAGGGTGGGGTAGTGTGAACGTCACGTGAAATTTTAAATATGATCTTGGTAAGAGAAGGGCGCGCAAGCGCAAACCCATTTGTGAGAATGTTCAAAGCCATCTCGAAGAACCTTGTTTACAAGGGAGCAACCTTCTGATCCCGTTCCAAAACATCAAGATGACTCGGCAAAGCAGCGAACCAGGAAGAATGCTCTAGCCACGTCTCGCTGGTAAATAAAGAACTGGTGGCGGCTAAAGGGGAGGCGCATCAGCTGTTTGCAAGGTAAAGACGCATGTAAATGCGTCAGACAGTGAATGTGCCTCCATAAGACCTAGGAAATGAGGAGTGAAAAAAGGCGCATTTTCACAAAAACCCTTGCAAGACTGTTCCTATGGACTCATTAAAAGCACAGGATAAGCCAAAGCCGCGCAAATAAACCCTTGTGTAAAAACACCCTTAGTCTAACCCTTTGCTTTCTATCTTTTAACCAGTTTCTGATCCATAGTAAGACACTACCTCCTATCGCATGACTTTTTAATTTTCTCAAGAGTCTCTCTTGACGGACCTTATCTAATGCTTTCTGGAAATCCAGGTACACTATATCAACTGGGGGTGTTTTCAGACGTTACGGGGCCACTTGGCCCTGTACTGAGAACAACCCATTCATTCCCCGCTGGGGTCACCCCGTCACACCATATCAGACGTGCCGGAGGGATCCCGGCGGGGAATCTGGGAGGGGGCGGGGCTGCGCGGTGCAACGTGCGGGCGCACGGCCCCGCCCCCTCCACACACCCCGCCGCCTGCTCTTCGGGGAGACGAGCGGGCGGCGGGGCCAATGTGGCCGCTGCGTTGGGCCGGATGCGCCATGGCCCGGGATCCCGCCGGGGATCCCGGGCCGTGTCAACCGGCTAGACGTTACTTTTTTTTGGTCCCCGCTGGGGATCTTTTTGACCACGCTTCCTGGGACATTCCCCCGGCTAGCCTGGGAAGCGTGGTTCAAATTGACCCCTTGCGGGTATTGACCGTGGCGAACATCTGGCGGCCGCCAAACAGACGTTCGAGACACAGTGACCACAGGTGGGTATTCACCGTGGTTCACTGTGATCTCGTAACGTCTGAAAATACCCTGGGTCTCCCTTGTCCACATGCTTATTTACACTCTCAAAGAATTCCAACAGGTTAGTGAGGCATGACTTACCTTTACTAAATCCATGTTGACTCTTCCCCATTAAGTCATTATTTATTTTAATGACTTTTTATTATTGACTTTTTATTATTGTTTTTATTATTGTAAGCCGCCCTGAGCCTCTGCAAGAAGGGCGGCATATACATTTGACTAAATAAATAAATAAAATAAATAAACTAACTGGGTTCAAAAAAGGTTTAGACAAGTTCATGGGAGGTGGGGCCATCAGTGAAGCACTTCCGGGCTTGTCTGCAGGGCTCCTGGTCCCACTCAGTGAAGTTTTACTTCCAGCATCCAATCCTAGGCTTGAGTTTCAGTGCTTGGGACTTTGTGGTATCTGATGCTTCTGCTCAAGCTCTGAAACTATCCTGCCTTCAAAAGACTGGGGTAAATGGGGAGTTTGTTTCCTAATCTTGATTAATTTATCACTTCTATATTTATCTCATTCAGCTGATCCAGTGATGAAACTTCGGTCAACGATGGAAACAATGTGCACGGAATAGAGAAGAATGGTGCTATGTCGACTTGCATTTCTGGCAGAATTCTTATAGAGATGCAAATGGATGAAAACAAGTTGGATATAGAGGCTATCTGTGTTACAATCCTTGTCTAGTTCTCCCTCCCAACAGAACTGTGAGAGAAAGTGATTTGACTGAGGCTACCCAGTGAGTTTGTGGTTAAAATGGGTTTTGAAACCAGGTCTTCCAAGTCCAATGTCTTATCTGCTTGGCTATCCTGGGATTTTCCTGATTTTACCCCAAAGATAGGTGCTATTAATGAGAACGTACTGCCCATTTTGCAGCCTCTTCTTGCAGCAACCTCTGCTAAAGTACCAAATCCATGGGCTATACAAAACAGCAAGAAGCGTCTGTGAAGAGCAAATAACCTGCTTGCTATACAAGTTGTAGGAGATAACTTTGATCAGTGCAAATGAGTCTGTCACAGAGCTGGGTGGAGAATATCTCCCAGCAAAGTGCTTGTGGCTTTGGGCATGTCTGCAAATGCCTTGATAATAGCAGTATGACCCCTCCGCCCCCATGGGGGTGTGGGGTTTGTGTTATGTCTTGCTTGATGCCTGATCCTCAGAAGTTGATCCAGCTGTGGAGCCTTGGCGTTGCATGAACTTGCAAGCCAGAGGAGGCCAAATGTAACCAGCAGCTAGTTTTATTTGTCCCTTTTCAGTTCTATGGATCCAGTTCCTATTATAAGCTACCCCTCTTAGTGTTTGCTACGGGGTCCCCCCTTCCAGGTCCAAGTCCAGCACCCTAAGTACTGAAAGACTGAGCTCAGGGTAATGGAACAGAGATATGGGCCTGAACACAAGGACAGACAACAGATTGATGATCTGGACCCTTCTCCTCCTGAGTGCACCTTTTAAGCATGCTCAACTTTTATGCAGTCCTTGGAGCTTGTACTAATTTTCAAAGTGGCTCTAGGAGGGAAAATCTTCTCCACCCGTTTGTAAGCCCTTTCCAGCTGAGACCTGTCTCTAATCATGACTGTTCAGCATCAGGCTGTGCGGTGCCCTCCAGCCACTCTGACTTCTGCTGCCCAACTCCAATTTATGTACACGCTGTAAATGGTATCTCAGGGTGGAGGTACAATGCCCTGTACACCACTACATTGCAGTAAGTGTAATGTGCCTCTTCCAGGTTCATTTTAGGGGGCTGAATACTCCTACACTTTTGAAGAGCCCACCATTTTATTGCTTGTGCTATAGAAATAATTAATAATAATAATAATAATAATAATAATAATAATAATAATTAA
The DNA here is from genome assembly GCA_003113815.1 of Sphenodon punctatus. Lineage (NCBI taxonomy): Eukaryota > Metazoa > Chordata > Lepidosauria > Sphenodontia > Sphenodontidae > Sphenodon > Sphenodon punctatus. Next base: position 213,873 of record QEPC01001773.1, read on the forward strand.
TAGGGCAATGAGAGTGAGAGGAGACAGACAGAGAGATACATAGGGATAGATAGATTGATTAGACTTAGTGGGTTTACAGGGAATTTGGGGGATGATGGCAGAAAGATGTTGGGGGTGGCAGGTTTGTGGCCAGGGTGGGCTCTTCGAAAGTGTGGGAGTATTCAGCCCCCTAAAATGAACCTGAAAGAGGCATGTTACACTTACTGCAAAGTGGTGGTGTACAGGGCATCATACCTTCATCCTGAGATACCATTTACAGCATGACCATGTACATAAATTGGAGTTGGGCAGCAGAAGTCAGAGTGGCTGGAGGGCACCGCGCAATCTGGAGTGGGCAATATTTTTAGTAAGGTGCTGCTGCCTGGAAAGGACAGAAACGCTTGTTTGTCCGGGCTGTTCAGGTCAAACAGCCCACAGCCATTCCTCCACAGGGTGATCCAGGAGCAGCACCATCTGTGCCCACTGCTCTAATGCGAATGCAGGCAGTGTGGGTGACAACTGATGGGCTGCAGGTGGCAACTGATGGCTGCAGGGGGACCACAAGGGTCTTCAGAGAGAATGCTGAGGCTCGTCACAAAAAGTATGCCACCTGTGCAGCTAATCCCTACCACATGGCAAGAAGGAGGCATGGCAGACTTATCAGGCTTCCCTAGTAAAGTATGGCCATCTGCTGTGCGCTGTGGATAGAGACTTCCAGGGCATAAGCGAACTTCCCGACCTACTACCGCGCACAGTCCTAGCAAGTGCACAAGAGGAGGAATGGGTCTGGACTCCCCTCCCCTAAAAGCTATATTTTTAATTTCATTTAAACTGAGTTCTGTCAATTAGGTTATAGGTTAACATAGCTAAATAGGTTATAGTTAATATATTTTTAAAAATAAGTTAGGTTAAGATAGGTTCTGTTATGTAAATAGGCTAATTAGGTTTTCCATAAGTTAGAACAGAAAAAAAGTTAATTTTTTTTCCCTTATAGACAGATAAGCTGATAAGACTGATAAGGTGTATTTTATTATTTCATTGAATATTATTTATGTCAATTAGGTTATATGTTATGATAGCTGATAGGTTAAGTAAATAGATTAACTTTAAAAAAAAGTTATAGAATTCAATACGTTAAGATGGTATACATCAAGAGCCTATTTATGTAATGTAACCTAACTACGTTTCCAATAGGTCACAATAAAAAATTCTCCCGCCATAGGCTGATATCTTGTTGTAGTTGTGGGAGCTCATGGCATTCACTGAAACATAAGAGGCCAGACCAAAATCAGTCTATTTTTTTTTCCAGGTTGGTACTGTTAGATGGACAATTTACTCTAATTACTTTACAAAAACCAGCACTATTATAGGATGAAAAATGTTTGGTTTAAGAGAGGAGTTAAGGTTCTTACAAACTGAAACATGTTCCAAAAAGCTCCCGCCTTAACTTGCACACCATATAAGCAGTAAAGATGTTGTGCAGTCTTATCGTGCTCACTTACACCATGCACCCACACGTCATCTTGGTCTTTCAGCCCCAGTCCTCTTCCTTTGCACATGGAAGGGGGGAGATACACAGAAGCTGGGAACAGTGCTAGATAAATGTTTAATAAGAATTTGGGGAGATACTGTCATTTGCAGATCCCATTAAGTGGCTGAGAAAGAATACAACAGAACTGCTCTTTGGGAGTTTGGGGGCAAGAGGTTGTGGAATGAGGAAGGCAACCAGGGCAAGTGCGTGGAATGACAGGGAGGAGGCTACAGGGATCAGGTTCAGCAGGAAATAATTGCTGCTGAATTCCTCAGAGGAGGATCATGACAAATGGGTAGAATTACAATGTTCTGGGTGAAATAAGGGACAAGTGATAGTCCCCATGGTCTCCTATCATTCCACCCAGTCCCCATAGCTGCCTCCCTGATGCTCCAATCCCTGTTCTACCTCCTCTGCTTTCTCTCTTTGTTGTTACACACACACACCCTTAGTCTTGTTCCCTATCAGAGATGCAGCTCATTGTGTTCTCCATGACTCCTGCGTTCTCTGGGAGTGGATTGGGGGTAGTAGTTTACAGTAGGGGGGAAGAGGCCTATCTCCCTGACAGGACTCCTGGGTTCTCCACTGAGGGATTGGAAGCTAGTGACATGTGGGAGCTAGTTGAGAGCAAGTGCCTCCCTGCCAGATTTTTGAGCTCCACACCCACTGTTCCTTCTCTCCCCCCCCCCCCCCTCCGTTCCCAGGTGCCTGGTGCTGCGGTGTGCACACACAGTCCTCCTCACTCCACAGGGACTAATTCCTTCTCCCTTTTCGTAGTGTGCACGCCAGAAGGGAAGGGTTTGGGGGAGGCACTGTGAGAGTGACTCATGTCACTTCCTCAGGCAACGGTGAGTGAGCATGGTGGAAATGAGGACAGGGTGACTGGAGCCTGGACGGGGAAAGACAGTGGCACTGGGAGTGAAAGATTCAGGCCAGTGCGGGGATGAGCAAAGCGGAGGCAGAGTGCGAGCCTGGTCCCATGACAGGCGAAGTGGTGGCCTCACCAAGCAGTGGCGTCTGGCTGAAGACAAACGAAGGTAGGTAGCTGGGGCAGCACAGGCCGTGTGTGTGTGTGTGCTGGCAGCCTATGTGGTTACGGTGCTTGGTTTGGGAGGGGGTGCCAACTGTGCCTTGCCAATGCCATGTGGTTTGGGGTGCTTGGTTTTCCCCTGCACACTCTGCATTTTTATGTTTGGGGAGGGGATGCCAGCTTTGCCTTGCCATGTGGTTTAGGATCTTGAAATATAGCAATGGTGACAAGAGTAATGAGGAAGAGCTTGAAAAAAGCTTGAAAAAAGACTGAAATTCTTTCATGTGATCGCACTACGTGATACTCTTCCAAAGCTAACAATACTATATGCGCTTTACTTAACCATCCCAGTGACTACAGCATCAGCTGAGAGAAGCTTTTCTTCCTCTGCGACAACTGAAAACGTACCTGAGGACTACAACGACAGATGCATATGCATAATCTGGCAATACTGCAGATTGAAAAAGAACACTCTGTTGACATGTCAGATGTTGTTATGAGGTTCTCAAGCAGAAAAGGACTGGTGATTACAATTCTTTTGACAAAGTAAGGCCATTTACTTTTTAAAACATTTACGTTTGTTATTGCTTAGTTACTAAGTGATTAAAAACACACTAGTTGTTCCTCTCTCTATTACTGTGGTGCAGTCATGTTGGTTAGTTGTTTTTTATTTTATTTATTTATTCCCCCCCCCTCCCCCACAACTTTCAACAGGCAACAGTCGCCTATGAGTGGGTTAGAGCAGGGAGGCCAGGACCAATGACTCCTGCGTTCTCAGAGAGAAGTGGGTGTTAATGGGTTAAAGTGTTTGAGTTCCCAGTCCTACAAAGCTTCAAAGCACATATATGCACCCCCCTCTGCCCCCAAAGCCAGCCAGTGGCACTGGACAGTAACAGTCATGACTGTTTCTGACCCTACATAAAGCAATACGAGTCAGGGAAAGGCTCAGAAACTTGTATTACAAAAATAATCAAAAGAGCTTGAGGCAGACACCAGCCTGGTTTCCCCAGCTTGCAACGTACCAATCAAAATGGCAAATATAAAAAATGGACAACATTAAACAGTCTTGGGGTGACAGTGGGAAGTTGAACCTGCTCGGCTGAACGGAGCTGATGGAAAGCAAAGAATGAGGAGCCCCTTGCTCATGCCCGTAGCTCACTCCCTACCAAGCTGGGTGGAAAGGAGGAGGCTGAGGGCAGACAGCTGCACCTAGGGACCCTGTAGGAGGGCTAGGCACCTCTACATCTCTCTGACTATAATACTTTAGCTCCCTTGCTTGCCCCAGACTACAATTGCCCACCTGAGACATGCACTGTTGAGCCTTGGGCCCCACTCCAAACCTGTCTGGATATCCCCTGTCTTCCTCACAATGGAAGCCCAATCTCTTCTCAGCAGGCCAGAGGAGGAGCTTGCTCTGAGTGGGGAAGGGATCAGAGGAATGAGGAGAGTGAGGACTAATGCCAGAAACCTAATCCTGACACCCCAGCCAAGGGCCAAGGATACTCTAGTACATCTCTGTTGAGGGGCCTCCTAATTCAGCCAATGCCTTTCCATTACAGGCTTAACGTGTGCCAGGGCTCTTCCAGATCTTCCACTGCGCAAGACCCCACCTAGAGCTAGATGTGGAAGCCCCAGTCGCTCTTCTGACAGGGTTGTGGCTGATTGGCAGTGCCAAACAGCTGATCAGAAGCAGTGGTGCCAACCACCAGTAAACTTAATCTAGCCCTGAGCAAGGTCTGCCAAAAGGAGTGGGAAGAGGAGGCTGGCAGGGAAGCTCCACCAGCCTCGCCAAATACTCCCCCCTCAAGGGGACAGGATTTCCAGGGCAGGCTGGAGCCCCAGCACCTATTTACAAATTAAACTTTTTCCCTTTCAAAGCACACCCCACCTCATGGCCATGCTGTCATGGAGCTGAGCGAGCTGAGCTGCTGAGTGACTCCCTGGTCCCTGCATGACTTCCTGCTCCCATCCCAGCCCGACAGGCTCCTTTTACTTTCCATCAGCTCCGTTAGCCCCTGGTTTGTCTTTCCTTCTCCGCCACAGCCCGGCTCCAAGGATTCAGCTGGAGGGGTGGAGGAGTGTCAGTCCCATCACGCTGTCTTGGTGCTACTCTCCACCTCCTTGTGCACCCAGAGCTCCTTGTGCTGCTTGCGTCCAAAGCCCTCATCATAGTTGCCTTTGCTCTTGAACAGCTGCTGGAAGTGCGGCTTGCAGTAAAACTCTCCATGGAGAGCTGCGTAGCTGCCCAGGCTGAAAGGGAAGAGTTTATTAATTATTATTTTGAGTATTTACATAGCACCAGCAACATGCCTGGCACTGAATTAGAGATTGGTCCCTGCCCCAGGGGATTTATAATCTAGGATGAACAAGGAAGGGGAGGCACTGGTCAGTTACAGGTGGAGCTAGCTGGCCAGGAGGGGCTGCAGTGGCAGATGGAATAATGGAGACTCAGCCAAAGAGGAGCTCCTTAAGACAGACTTTAAACAGCCACAGGTTTCTGAGGAAGAGGATGGAACATCACAGAGGTGTCTGTTTTCACACATTCTAGATCTGAAAGTGAATGCAATGCCTTTGTTCTTGGTGGGGGCAGTGTTTCTGCAGGGTGCTTCTCATATAGGAAACGTAAGGGCCCTCTATCTCCCATTCTAGCAGCAGGGTATGCAGCTGCATCAGGGAGTGTGGGTCCCCCAGGTTCACGAGCCCTCGTTCAGCTGCACTGCCTGCTCCTATTGTCACTACACCCTTGCTCCCACTTGCGAGGGAGTCGTGCCCAGTCTGCCCCGACTTCTCACCTGAGCTTAGCGTGGCAGTGTTTGCAGCAGAAGCATGCATTGTGGAAGACAAATTTATCGGCCACCAAGCGCTCCATGGGGTAGACAGTTTTCTGGCAGGCGGCGCACATTTCCTTCACCTGGGCCTTCAGGCTGAATGACTAGGCAGGAGAGGGAAGCAAAAGGAGGAGTGGGTGAGAGCATGAACTCCCAGCATGGAAATAACAAAAGGCAGCTTGCACCAATGGCAGCCTCCAGCAGTGGCACTCGGGGGCAGAGTAGCTATGACGCTGGCTGTACAGCATTTGGGGTGGGGGAGGGCCATCCTCAAAGCTCCATCCTCCAGGCAAGGCTGGTCTTAGAATTTGCTTACACCAGACTGCTGGTGGGGAAAGGGCCCCACAGGAAGCACCTGCTGTGTGTGTGTGTGTGTGTGTGTCAAACACTACTTCTGGGAAGGGGAGCAACCCCCCGCCTCCCCCGCCATTCTTGCCATGTCCTTGCTGTTCTTAAAGCTTCTACCAGGGCCCCACCACTGGCCAAAGGAACCTCTTGGGACCAGTGATGCGGCAGAATTCCAGGTGAGGGATGGGAAGAGGTGGCAGCACTGCTCCTGTGCACAACTCTCAGCCCTGGGGTAGCCTGCTTCTTGCAGGGCCTGCCCAGTCCCCCCATCCCAGTAGGTGAGGCGAAGAGGAGAGCAAAGCCCGGCAGGAAGCAGCAATCCCAGGGTCTGAGAGCTAAATAGGGCCCATCTCCTCTGGACTTGCTGAAGGGCTCTCTTCAACCATGGGGTCTGGGCCATGGACCCTACTGGCCCTGTTTAAGGCCAACCTTGTCTCCAGGTCAGTCAGTGCATGTGCACATCTGACTAGCCCTACCAGGTCTCCTGGTTCTAGGGGCCACTACTGTTGGACTCCAGAACTTATGTATTTATTTATTTTATTTTTGAGGTGCTTTTATCCCACTCCCTCGTGCCCACATGGCAGTTGCTGCACTGGCCCAGCAGGGCCACCTACCTATTCTGACTTGGATGCTGGCCAGCTCCATTCTCCCGGGGGATCCTCCTGGCCGTCCAATCTGGACTGTAGGGTAGATCTCGCCAGGAGCCAGCAGGAGGCAGACATTCAACTTTGAGGAGCCTACCAGGAGGGATCTAGCCTCAGCTCCCCAGTTGTTTGTCTGCCTTGGTGCAGTAAGGATGCAGGCAAGTGGGCTGGAAGAAGACAGCACTGGTTTTACTTTATCCTCTGGATTGGTGCGCTCTTCCAGCATAAGAACCGGCCCGGTGCCAGGGGGAGAGAAATTCTCTGCCCTGTTCACCTACCTTGCTCTCCAGGGTACTGGTCCTTGACCGGGTGCTCCCCTCCCTCCCCTCCGGAGCGGGGATTCCCGTGGGCTTAGGCGCAGCAGTTTCCCCCATCGGGACCTGTCTGCTGCCTCTCAACCCCCCGCTCCACCCTACCTCTCATGACAGGGGATCGGGGTGTGTGTGTGTGTGTGTGTGTCAGAAACGGTGTGGGGAGTTGCCTTCCCCCTTCGGGACCGTTCGCCCCCCCTCCTCTGCATTCATACCCGCCGTCAGGGGGGCCTGGGTAGAGAAGAGGCTCCGAGTCCCCAGGGCCTAGCTAGGCGAGAGTCGATTCTCGTTCCTCTGGCAAGTGCGCTGTGAGGGCCCCTCCCTTTCCCTGGGGGTGATTTCCGGCGGGGGAGAGGAGCGCGTTTCGCAGGCTTTTTCCCGGCAGACAACACGGTAACGAAGGCCTATATAAACCATCAAGGGGGCTCGAGGTCCGAGGCACTTCACCAATTAGCCACCATTCTCATATGCTGGGCGGAGAGCAACCTGAGGTCCATCAGGGCCCTTCACATCAGGGGGGTCTCCAACACTCAGGCCGACTGGCTCAGTCGAGTTCAGATCGAACAAGGAGAGTGGTCCCTACATCAGTCGACCTTCCGAGCCATAACAGAACGGTTTGGGTCTCCATCCATAGACCTGTTCGCATCCTCGGAGAACGCGAAAACGGAGAGGTTCATATCTCGACACCTGGACAGCAGAGCAATAGGCTTCAATGCGCTGAACTGCTCATGGCCGCAGGAGCTCCTGTTCGCGTTTCCACCACTGCCTCTTATTCAGAGGACTATATCAAAAGTCAGGAAAGAGCGGGCGAGAGTGATACTAGTAGCCCCGTACTGGCCCAGGAGGCTATGGTTCGCAGATCTTCAAGAACTCAGTCAGGATCTTCCCTTCAGGCTTCCTCCGAGATCGGACCTTCTAACCCAGGGGCCGATCATACACGAGAACCCAGGATCTCTCAGGTTAACAGCCTGGAGCTTGAAAGGAGGGCCTTGAGGAGACTAGGATACTCTTCGAGGGTCTTGAACACCTTACTACAATCAAGGAAGCCTGCAACGAGGCGAATCTATCAGAGCACTTGGGCGACATTCGTGAGAGGGTGCGAGACCAGGTCTCAGGACCCGGAGAAAGCCTCCATTAGTATAGTCTTAGAGTTCCTGCAAGGGGGTCTGGATAGGGGGCTAAAGCCTAGTACCTTGCGGAGGCAATTAGCAGCCCTTAATAGCGTGCTGGCCACTCTCAGAGGTCGAAGGATCTTGGGGCACCCGCATGCAAGGCGTTTCCTTAGGGCCGCTAGGCTTCTATCCCCTCCAGTGATTCACAGGTTCCCTTCTTGGAGCCTGAACCTTGTCCTGAGAGCTCTCACTAAGATCCCTTTCAAGCCTCTCAGGGAGGTTTCGATGTACTATCTCTCCCTCAAGGTAGCCTTTTTAGTGGGGATTACGTCGGCCAGGAGAGTGTCAGAACTAGAAGCCCTCTCCATCGAGCCTGCTCTCTGTTCCTTTAAGGAATCTTCGGTGACCCTTAGACTGGATCCAGCCTTCAGCCCCAAGGTGGATTCCAGGTTTCATAGGGAACAAGAAATCTATCTGCCATCCTTTTGTCCGAACCCTACTCACCTGCTGGAGCGTCAGTGGCACGCTCTTGACGTGAGAAGGGCTCTTAAGGTTTATTTGGATAGAACTAGGCCCTTTAGACGATTTTCAGCCTTGTTCGTTTCTTATAACCCCCAGAGAAAGGGCTTGAAGGCTTCCAAGTCCCTGATAGCTAAGTGGATGACCCTGTGTATTTCCGAAGCCTACAAGGCGGAGGGAAAGCTTCCCCCATCGGGTCTCTTTGCTCATTCTCTGCGGGGCGCTGCCACTTCTCAGGCTTTCAGGAACGCAGCCTCTTACGCAACAATTTGTAGGGCTGCGACTTGGTCATCAGTTCATTCTTTTACCTCTCATTATAAGATTCCCTTGCAAGATTCAGAAGATGCAGCTTTTGGGAGACAGGTACTGCAGGCGGTCCTCTGAGACGTACGCTGGCACGTCTGGAGATCACAGACACCTACCATGACCTCCCTCCTTAAGTCAGTCTTTCCCTTCCTTGATTGGGGTTTAGCGTACTGCTTTGGTACGTCCCTACAGTCCAGACTGGACGGCCAGGAGGATCCCCCGGGAGAAAGGAAAATTGGGTACTTACCTCTGAATTTTCCTTCTGCGGGGGATCCTCCTGGCCGGCCAGTCCCCACCCGGAGTGAGGTCAACTCTGTGGTGGTCCAAGGGGGGGAACTCTTGTTCCCAGCCATAACAAGACGATTGGCGGCTTTATTCATACTCAGTTAGTTCGGGTGGGCAGAGTTGGTTCACCCTTATAGTCAGTTACCTTTGCTAATAGTTTACGGTTAAGGTTTAGCGGTTATTGGGTATTTTAAATCTCAAGTACAGCTATTTCAAACTGGGGAGCTGAGGCTAGATCCCTCCTGGTACGCTCCTCAAAGTTGAATGTCTGCCTCCTGCTGGCTCCCGGCAGGATCTACCCTACAGTCCAGACTGGCCGGCCAGGAGGATCCCCCGCAGAAGGAAAATTCAGTGGTAAGTACCCAATTTTCCTTTCCCCCTTGCACTGTAGGTGGCCTGGTTGGGACCCCAAAGTATGGGGTGCAAGATTCTTTAATCCAACCCACCTAAAAGACAAGCTATGCCTAAGCACAAGCTAGTGGGGTTGGTTTTTTCACTCCTTGAGATTTAATCAGCCTGTGTTATATAGGAAGTCAGGCTTCCGTGATCTCGGACCTTAAAATACAAGTCAGTGGCTCAGCCTATGACACTGCTTTATACTGTCTAGACTAGGGCTGGCCAAGAGGTAGATCATGATCTACTGGTAGATTCTGAGCTAGTTTCCAATAGTTCATAGGGTGAGGAGGTGGCTCAGCCTCTCACTCAGAGGTTGCCTCTGGGGAGGAGAATGGGACTGGCACCCCAGGGAGTAATCTCCACTCCGCCAGTGTAGCAGGGAAGGTTCTCTCTAAAGGGGAGTACTCCCCTTTAGAGGAGGTCTTGGTCATTCCCAAGAGCAGTTGCTGAGGAGCCCTAAAGCTGGGAGCGAGCAGGAGTGATCTGACAGACTGCATGATGATGATGGCTGGATTAAGCGGAGTATGTGCATCATAAGCCTGACAACCCCAGGAATGGGCAACTCTCAGCCTGTGGGTCATACACCCTTGGATCAACTGCAGCTCCTGTGGGAGACTTCAGAGGTGCAGCGTGAGCTGCCACTGGGGACACTACTGAGCAGCAAATAGAATAAGCAGAAGCATAGCTGCTACTGTTGTCGAGCCACAGCAGGGCACACCATGTGACCCACTGAGTTTTAGAAATTTATTGGTTCCGCTGAGGTGGGAACATGATCTCAAGGTGATGCAGTCCTACTCTCCTTGTCCTTTCATAGAGGAGTCGGAATGTTAGGAGCTGCTCCCTTGGTATGCACTGGGCTGACTGACCAGCTACAGCGGACTTCCCTAGAGGCATTTTGACTTGAAGTAGACATGGGAATCTTGTGGCCCTTGTAGGGCTGGACTTGTGTCCATCTGATTAACTTAGGCTGCCCAAAATCTTTCTGTTCCAGAGTACTGGAGCTTTCAGACATCGTCTGAATGGGACATCGTCCGGTCCTAGGTCTTGAACCCATATCCCTGGGTGCTAGAGCAGGGGTTAGCTCTTCCAAGGCACTGCCTTCCTTTATCTAGAGCCTGGCCACTTCCTGAGGGGCCTCTCTCTGCCACGCTTGTCTACAACCCCCACCACACACCCCAGCTTTCTGGTTGGCTGCCAGCCAGGATACAGACCTGGCAGCAGGAAACTCTGGAACAAAACTTTCTGTCCCTTGTTCTGAGTCTCCTGTTAGCTCTGGTCCTGTTCCCAACTCCAGCCTTGCCTTCTTGCGGGGGCATTTCAGTTGTGTTTCTCTGCTCCCCTCACCTCCAGCCTGGGTCTGCATTGTCTTGTCCCCCTGCCCCCAGTCTTGACTCCTTGCTCCCTCCACCCCCACAACCTGACCCACATCCCAGGTGCCCCTTGTCCCCCAACTTTCATACATAGTAGTAGCTAATGTAGAACACCAAAGCATCCCCTCCAAAGCAGAATGGAAACTGGCCTGTCATGTAACAGGGTTAAGCTGCTGGATTTACATCTACATTTGCTGTTGGGCAGGTGCAGGGGAAACTTCATGGGAAAAAGCCCTGCAAGCTGGGCCCGGACGCAAGGACTCTTGGTCAGGCTCCCTGGACAAAGGCCCCACCCCCACAGAATGTCATGACATCACAGCACTCCATGGGGCGGTGCCACCCTGATACAGATTGGGCTGGGCTCAATTCTGGAGCCCGTGAAGGGCTCTACCCCTCTAAATGTATTTTATTGATTTTATGCATTTTAACAAGTTTTATTATTGTTTTAATTTATTGATGCTGTGAGCTGCCCCGAGTTGCCACTGCGAGTAGGAGGGGGCGGGATATAAGTGTATAGAAACAAATAAATGGGGCACTAGCACCAAGTGCTTCCCTGGCACAGCTCTGCAGGTTATCTAGGCAGTTTATTCTGCATGTTCCTCCTACTCTCAGTAAGGATGAGGTAGTGGAACATAACAAAATCCCATGGCTTGCGTTTCACTTGTGGTAGCATCTCCAGGCAGGGATTAATTTGTGCCTTGGCTTGCCAAGGCTCGGACCTGGCCCTTCTTTTCACACCAGGGCACAGCCCTGGCATTTCCTCTAGACCCATCCACTGCTACTGTGCAAGACCCCACTCATATCTGGGTGTGGAAACACCAGTCTCTTGCTTGACAAGGTTGGGACTGATCGGTGGTGACAAAAAGCTGATCAGCTGCAGTGCCAGCCCCCAGCAAACTTAATCCACCTCTAAGCACAGTCCACCAAAGTAGGGGTGGGAACAGAGGCTGGTGGAATGAGGGGAGGCCTGGCAAGTCAGCTCCACCAGCCCCTCCCATAACTCCCCATATATCTGGGATAAAGGGAGTCCAAAGGGTTTCAGTGAGGATACTCTGGCGTAAGTGGTTTGTAGATTGTAGCCCCAGTCTCTCCCCAGCCAAAAGGGCTGCTGCAGAGGACAGTTCATCTATTACTCTGGCTGCATGGGAGCCACAAACATAAGCAATTGCTTCAGTTCTTCCAGGGGCAACTGCCCCAGATTTATGGCATTGCCAAACCAATGCTTGTGCATTCATACAAGCACCAGTTTGGGAAGACAGCTATGTGGCTAACATCACATGGGAAACTTGGAAGCATGCATTTTTTCAGGGCTACATGGGGATAGAGAAGTTCTGCCTCCACTTATGTAGTGCTGGAGTCCTTTCTGCTTCCCCAGTGAACCCTGCTGCTGCTGCTGCTGCTGCTCCCGCCCCCTGCTGGCTGGGTATGACATGGTAGTGAATGGCAGTGCATACCTTGGAACGCTGTACTGTGCTGCTTCCTGAGTTGTTCTTTGCCTCCTAAACAGAAATAAGAGAAAAATGAGAAATAAAAAGCAAGCAGTAAAAAGCACATCCCATTCAATGGGGAAATAAAGGGAAAGGGGGGAAACATAGATCACTGAGGGATGGGGAACCTACAGCCCCAGGGCCAAATCCAAACTGCAGCTGTTTTTTATTTGGCTCCTTTCCCGTTCCTGGATTTGGCCTGTGGATCCATTCCTTACCGTCAGGCACTGGAAGACAGAGCTGAGGGGAAGGGAGTGGAGTCGAGGGCATACACTCAAGAATAGGGAATGGATCCATGACAGCATGAATCCATTATTAGACCCTCTCCTTTCTCCCTTCTCCCAGCTTCAAACACTCCCCATAACCAATCCCATCATCTGGATCCCACAAAGCTTATGCTAAACTTCAAAGTGGCCACAGGAGAGAAAAGTTTCTCCACCACTTATGTAGGAGCATATTTGTGTAAGGAAAGGCATTGCTGCTGTAACAACCAATTGCGCTTTATTCTTTTCACTCTCCAAATAGAAACATCCAACTTTCTGCTGAGGCTTCTGAGCAATGTAGTCCAACAGGACTTTCCTGGACTAAGTAGTGCTGTAAACCATGGTACAGGAACCTGAGTGGGCTCATGGGCCCAATAGGTGGGGTTATGATCCAATTGGAATTTGATCTATGTTTGTATTTCCTTGTTGCTGTGGGCAGTCATGGATCATGCAGGCAAAATTTCAGGAACTGCTCTGCCAAAGATAGTCACCACTAGGGGGTATTCAACAAACACTCAGATGGAATGTCCCAAATTGTTTTTCTCCTGTAGTCAAGAGCCAGATGTACAGAAGAGCTTGACACTTTGGATGCTAAGCTAGCCAGAACAGTCACAGCAGATGCTGGCCAGAGTTGAGTAGATCTGAAAATCTGATTCTTACAGGGAACAGAAATATTGCAAGCATTAATGAAGCCTACGGGCTAAAGTGTTGGATTTGGCCCTGACAAGATCAGCATTCAAGTCCCATTTTAGCCATGGAACTCATTGAGTGGCCTTGGACAAGTCACTTTCAGTCCCAGTTCCCTATCTGTTAAATGGGAATAAAAATAAGAACACAAATGGCACCATAATCTTGGTTGCTTGGGAGAAGTACCTCCTAATGGGCAATCCATTCCCAGTTGTTTACTCCCAACAGCGAGATGTAGTGGATAAGGTGCTAGACTTGGGAGACCATGGTTTGCATCTCACCTTAGCCAATTAACTCACTGGGTGGCCTTGGACAGGTTGCAACCTCTCAACCTGAGTTTGCTGTCTATAAAATTTGTGTTTCCCCCTTATCCTCATCCATTTTAGAGAGTGTAAGCCCACTGGAAAGGGACCTGAAAATCTGTGACTGTAAAGCACTGTGTTCGCCCAGCACTACAGAAAAGATTATTATTATTAGTAGTAAGTTACATCCCCTAAACCTACAGCCTTGCAGGGTTGTTTGTGAGGGTCTTTGAGTCTGTGTAAGGCACAAAGGAGAGAGCAGGCTGGGTCTCCTTGCTCTGGGAGTTCCAAGGCTATGGGACTATCTACTCTTGCACCCACTCCCTGTCCCCAACCCCTGCCCACCTACCCTTAGATTTTTCTTATTAGACTGACCTTAACATTTTAAAATTTATATAAATTTACATGAACAGATACATGCAAATTAGTACTGTCCAGTTTTCTTTCCTGGGAGAAGTGGCACTCTTGTCTGAGCCATAATGCACCAGGTCAGATGGGATTGGCTACAAGAGGTTTGAGGGCACAGGCATCAATGCTGGTTCTTGTTTTTTATTGGGGGGCATCTGGCATCCCAACCTGGATTTTGGACAAGAACTTCCAGGTTCCAAGCTGGACAGGTGCAGCCCTATCATGATCCTGACGGATATCTGTGGGTGTCAGAATTATACTTAACATCTCAAAATCTCCTGCAGACCAGCCTTCTAGCGCACCTCCTCCGGAAGGGGAACCGCAGCGGTTCCAGGAGGCTCTGAGGGAGTTATCCCTAGATCCTGACGGCCACTCTGTCTATGTGCTGGTACAGCATTTGGAACATCTTGCTGGGGGCGGCCATCGATAGGATGGCTCCGAGACGTCCCCTGCCCCCATCTCGTTGCCGCAGAGCCCCTTGGTTTGAGGGGCTGCGGTGTATGAAGCGGGTAGGCAGGAAACTAGAGCGACGCTGGCGTCGGACTCGCTCTGAATCTGATCGACTTCTCCATAGGACCCATTTGCGGTCCTATGTTGAGGCTGTGAGGACAGCAAAGAAAGAATTCTTTGCTGCCCTCATAGCGTCTGCAAAGTCGCATCCAGCGGAGTTGTTCCGGGTGGTGCGGGGGCTGGTCAGTCCGGCCTCCCTCCGCCTGGATGGGGACTTGTCCTAGGCCCGCTGTGAGGAGTTTGCCATCTACTTTGCAGACAAGATCGCTCAGATCCAGAGTAACTTCGACACCGGGATGTATGCAGTAGGAGAGGAGCGTGTGGTTATGGAGGCACCGTCTGGTCGATCTTTCTGGGAGGAGTTTCAGGAAGTGACGCCGGCCGATGCGGTGGATGTCTTGTGGTCTCTTCGAACCACAAGTTGTGAATTAGATCTGTGCCCATCCTGGTTGGTTAAAGCTTCCAGGGAGACATTGGGGTCAGTTCTGGCGAGGGTGGCGAACGCATCCCTTCAGGAGGGGAGATTGTCACTCAGTCTCAAGGAGGCTGTGGTGCGCTGAAGAAGCCTTCATTGGATGTGGACACACTTGCCAGTTACTGTCCTGTCTCTAATCTTCCCTTTTTAGGGAAGGTTATTGAACGGGCGGTGGCTCTGCAGCTCCAGGCGCATCTGGACCGTATCGGTTTCCTTGACCCTTTTCAATCTGGGTTCCGCCCTGGCTATGGCACTGAGACGGCGATGGTGTCTTTGGTGGACAATCTCCGCCGGGAGATGGATGCAGAATGTTCTACATTCTTGATCCTGCTAGATCTCTCGGCTGCTTTTGATACCGTGGACCATGGGCTGCTGTTGAGATGGCTGACTGACCTGGGGGGTCTGGACGGGACTATCCTTGGGTGGTTCCGCTCATTCCTCTCGGGGAGAAGCCAGTGGGTCACTGGGGGCTAGTTTCTCTCTCTGACCTGCGACATTCCGTAGGGTTTGATTCTGTCTCTGCTTCTGTTTAACGTGTACATGCAGCCCCTGGGGGAGATCGTGAGAGGGTTCGGGGTGCGTTGTCACCAATATGCTGATGATACTCAGCTGTACCTCTCATTTTCGACTGACCCAGGTCCCGCTGTCTCGTTGCTTTCCCAGTGTTTGGAGACGGTGGCGGATTGGATGCGGCAGAGCAGACTGAAGCTCAATCCTGATAAGACGGAAGTGATGGTGGTGGGTAGGGTGAGGTAGGTGCCGACTCCTCTGGTGGGGGGGAGGGGAGGGCCTGCCCTCCCATAGCCCATCAGGTTNCCATAGCCCAGCAGGTTCAGAGTTTGGGTGTGGTGTTGGATCCGGGCCTCCGTCTGGATCGGCAGGTGGAGGCGGTGGCTAAAGCCGCCTTTCGCCAGCTGTATCTGGTGCGGAGGCTGCGCCCATATATCTCCAGGCCCGACCTGGCCACTCTCATTCACGCCTTCATCACCTTGAGGCTAGACTACTGCAACACGCTCTACGTGGGGCTTCCCTTGGTTCTGATTCGAAGGCTGCAGCTGGTGCAGAATGCAGCAGCCCGTTTCCTTTAGGGACGAAGTGACGGGAGCACATCACACCTGTGCTCCGCACTCTGCACTGGCTGCTTATAGCGTACTGAGCCAAGTTCAAGGTGCTGGTGTTGGTTTATAAAGCTCTATATGGTCTGGGCCCCTCATACCTTAGGGACCGCCTCGCCTTCCGCGCCCCAGGCTGGCCCCTGCGGTCTGCCAGGGGTGCCTTCTTGACCCTTGGCGGTCTGCCAGGGTTGTCATGGGTTGGAGGGTCCGCCCCCCCCACTTTACCGGGTTTGAGTGACTCAGTTTCCCTTTCGCACAGTTCTCTTGAACTAGTTTCTCTCTCTGGCTAATTCAAGTGTGCCACAGTGAAACTCCTTTGTCACACAAGGGCCTGATCCTTCCCGTTTACAGACTCTTTACTCTTTGGGTTCGCAAGAGCTTGAGGGCTCTTGTAGCTCACTTGTGTTCCAATGTTAGACACCGACACTTCTTTATAAAGCTAAGAAGTAAGTTTATTGATTACATAAGCAAGATAGTTGATACAGAGTGGTTGTTAGAAATGAAAGGTAAACATAACGCATTCCTAACTTATACTGGTAGAGTTCCTAAATTATGTATCTTACCCTATACAGTTCCATAAGCTTCTTGTTCCTCAGCCATAAAGGTAGAATGGCTGGGCGCTGGCTTCTTAGTTGGTAAAGAGCAAAATCATGTCTCTTCAGCCTAGCTGGCTTTCACATGTAGATCAGCTCTCTCTAGCTGGCTGTAGGAATGAACTTCCTCTAGGTGACTTACTGGCTCATTTTAATAGTCTTCGTCTCTGTTCTCACCTTGGGGGAATCATGGGTCAGGACACGTAGTCAACCCAGGCAAACATGGAAGTCGATTTACATCTCAACAGGGCTGTCTGGCGAGAGACCTTCAATACCCATTTTGTTATCTCTTTCTATTTCCTGTAGCCTGGTGACCAGAGCCCTAATTTGAGTTCTACAGCTCTCAACTGTAACCTTACGTACATGGGGAACCTTTGGCATTACATGCTTACCAGACTTGTAGTCTACATGTAGTCCCGTGTTACACGTGTGTGACCCTATATTTCTCTGTGATAGTCCCCCTGTAAGACTGCATTTGAAGAGGCATGTCAGCATTTCGTAACATGCTGAGACTGGTGTCTGGCATGTCCTTCCGGTGTGTGTAGGGATATGCAACCTCCATACCTCCTTTCCATGTGGTTGAATCCTATTAAAGTTAGACCACTGGTTTTCCAAACCCTTTGTCAGGTCTGTGGGGGTATTATGTTCACGTGTTTTCCGCCATGTTGTAGTGGAGTGATGCTGGGAACTATACTCGTCGAGGTACCTCAGTAGATGTTTGCATAAGACTGTGACAAATGGGTTGGAAAGCCATGTTAACAACCTGTTTCCCAGTCACAAACTTTGGCCCTGTTTCCAGACTGTCTGGCAGCCTGTTTCTTACTGGCTGTATGTCTGTTCCCATCAGAAGTATTATTAGGAGACAATAGAGGACGTGTGGAGTAATTTTTACATTTCCCCCTTGGCTGTGATGACATGCCTTGATGTCTTTGCATTCGACCGAATCACCCAGGCAGAAACTGGTTTTGTGGAGGGCCCCAAACATCTGTTTGTACCTTCCGGATCCCCTGGGTCCATATAACCATATCTTTCTCCTTTTGGGGAGTCTGACTTTGTGACATGGGTGTGAGAACCTGCAAGTATTCCTTCAGACATTCCCACCCCAACCTCCGGAGGATTCAGTTTACCAAGTGCAGCGATTTGAGTCTGGACTGTGTTAACCATTTCCTCCCGTCCAGTTTCTACTTCAGCAGCTTTTCCCTACTCCTTCTTAGGTAAGGCAGAGGTGCACAGTTCACTCTTAGGCTGATGCTCCTGGCTCTTTAGGATCACAGGGTGGTGTATTTCTATCCCTGGGGAAGAGATGTCTCTCGTTCCCCCCTCCGTCCCAGGAAAGGTTTCCTGCACATTCCCGCCTCCTCCTGAGGTAGAATCCTCCACCTCCCGGCTTGCCTGTCTCCGCTTGGGTCCAGGTAGCCGCTTCCCACCTTCTTTTAAGGTAGGACAACAAGCCTCCGGGTCATTCTGCAGCCCTTGGTTTGAGTAGGGGCGTTTTCAGCCTCAAACTCTCCCCCTGCGGTGGTTACTCTGTTTGATTCTGCAGGATTGGGTCCCTTCTGTGTAAGGTGGGGTGGCAAGTCCTGGGCTTCAGAATCAGTTTGACCCATTTGTTTCATTCCCTGGAGTTCCCCATGTGAGACAGAGACTTGCAGTTCACTCCCCGAGTCTTGTCCTCCCGTGCCTTCTGGCTGGTTTGGGGACTCCGTTTGGGGTTTTCCTGCCCCTGAGTGGAGTTCACCGGGTGGGGTACAGGAACTGTAAAGCCTTCCTGTAAGCCTTCCCCTCCACTAGGGTTGTTCTGTGTCTCCCCATGTTTTAGGGGTAGAGGTGCAACTTGTTTAGGGTTCTCTGAGTCTTGTTGTTCAGGGTTCTCTGAGTCTTGTTGCCCCTCACCCTCCCTTTCTGGGTTGCTCTCCTGCTCCCCGTGTTTCTGGGATTGGGTTTTTTCCAGCCTCCATCCCAGCATCCATTTGTTTATATCATTCCCCACTAGCATTTCATTTTGTGCCTTTCTTGGGAGGACAGCAACTTGGATTGGTCCTTTTGCACCTCCCCATTCTAAATCTATAGTGTCTGTTTGCAAAATATCTGTGATCCCCGTTGCCAGTGAGACCACAACCTTTCTATGAGTGTTTATTTTATGTTTTGGGATAAAATCTTCCCGCACCATCACCATTTGTGCACCATTGTCAATTCTCCCCACACAGTTTACTCCGTTAATCTTGGCAGGTTTCGTAGTAACTGATCTGCTGTGGGTGGGTTAGGAATGGTATAGCAATCATTAACCCTTCTGGGGACTGGTTGAAGTACAGATGCAAAATTTGCACTGACAGTCCCAATAATCTCATCAGCCTCTCTTTTAGGGCTATGAAACTCTCTTTTGGGGGGGCATTCCCTTATCACATGCCCTGTTTGTTTACAATTATAACATTGTCTTGGATCATTAGTTGGGGATTGGGAGGTGTGTGCTCTTTGGAGTCTGGGTGATCCCAGTCTCCCCCCACCCCCATTTGGTTTGTTCTGGGTTAAGTTTACTTGTTCAGATTGTGGATTGTACCCATTCTGCTTATGGTAAAACCCTTGTTTGGATTTCCCCCCATTATTTGGTTTCTTTTCCCCAGTGTTTGGCTTTCTTTCCCCATATGCTGAGATAGCATTTGAAATATACTCATCTGCCCTCCTCCCAGCCTGTTTGACATTCGTGATCCCTTGATTAAGCGAGTATGATTTGAGATTAGGGGTACAATTATTTAGGAATTGCTCAAGGATTACAAGGTCCATTACTTGCTCCTTCGTAGCCTTTCCTTGTTCATCTAACCACTTCCCCCCGAACTGATGTAAAAATTTCCCCATATCAATAACACATACCATCTCCCTTCTTAAAGTTGCGTAGTTTCAGGCGAAAAGTTTCTGGAGTGATTCTGTACTCCTTGAGAACTGCTTTTTTGAATTCCTCAAAAGTCAATGCTTCATTTCCCTGAAGCTTTACACTGTACACAACTCTTGCTTTCTCGGGGATCTTGGGTATCACCAAACTGATCCATGAGTCCTCTGGAATCTTTTCTCATTGAAAGTTGTGCTGGGCAGTTGTGAAAAATTTATCTATGCATTCGCTTTCTTTGTATACGGGCAGGAGTGCTGAACAGTCTCTGATTAGCTACCTCCTGTCTCTTTCTGGGATGCTTCCCGAGGGTAGTGTGGGTTGCATTCCTGCATCTATCTGCATTTTGAGGAGAGCGAGTTGATGTTCCCTCTGTTTGTCCCTTTCTCGTTCTTCCTGTTTTATCTTTTCCAGTGTGATTTCGTGTTCCATCCTCATTCTGGCCATCTAGAGTTCAGAGTTTGAGCCTTGTCCCCCTGGCTGCTGGTCAGTTGGAGGGGGGTTTGGGGGCATATTTGCCAGTGCATTTCCATCTCCTGGTTGCTGGTTGGATGGAGGGGAATTTGGTGGAGGGGGATTCGCTGCCCCCATTCCATTCGTGCTCATTTCAAATTCCTGGATTAGCTGCTTCAGCTGCTGCTTAGTTTTCCCCTCTGTTTGGAGATGTCTGGCTTGTGCCTCTTTTTCCAATTCTGGCTTCAAGAGCTTGGAGAAACGCTTTGGCAGCCCTATTTTGACACTTTCCCTGGCCCGAAATTAAAACTAAAACAACAAACTTAACGCACTCTGTTCAAGGGTCTGCTTATTCCCTCCCTCAGAGCTGAGTTCCCGACTCCTGGGGCTTTCAGACTCTGCATGGGTTGGAGTTTACTCCCTTCAGAGGAGTCCAGTCACCTGGGTATGCTCCTCTACTTTCTACACATTG
>QEPC01001773.1:252938-267890 GCA_003113815.1 Sphenodon punctatus
CACCCCCCCCCCCCCGCTCTAACCCACTAGCCCCCCACTCCCCTCCCAGGGAACCCAGGAGCCATGACTCCCAGCCCCCCTACTCTAACCCACCCTGACTCCTGCCTCCTGTATGCAGTGCCCTGGTATGGACCTTCCCCCTGCCCGGCCCCTGCAATGGAACAGTGCCCCCTGCGGCACTGTTCCATTGCAGGGTCCCTTTATGCGGAATGGACAGCGCTTCTAGCCGCCCATTCCGCATAAAAGGGAAACACCTCCCTTTTGTCCCTGAAAGGTTTCCTTAGGAAGCCTTTCGGGGGGGGGGGGGAGGGGTGTGAGTCACCGGTTGTGTGTGCGCGCGCACACACAACCGGTGAGACTGTTCGGAGCCATCTCTCAGAACCTGGTGTAGAGCAGCAACTGTCTCTGAAGGTTGCTGCTCTAAACCAGGTTCTTCGAGGTGGCTCCGAACATTCAGCGTGGTGCGCGCAGCTGTTTGTTTTTTTTCTTGGCGGATTCAGGGCCGGCCGGCCAGGGGAGTCCTGGAGGGGCATTGCCCCTCCCGCTAGGTGGCCCACCGTCACTGGTCCCCTGCCTCCCTTTTGTCACCGCAGGGCCCCTTGGTTTACTGTGGGGCTGCGCTGTATGAAGCAGGTAGGCAGGTGACTAGAGCGACGCTGGCATCGGACTCACTCTGAATCCGACCGACTTCTCCATAGGGCCACTTTCGGTCCTATGTTGAGACCGTGAAGACAGCAAAGAAAAGAGTTCACAGCGTCTGCAAAGTCGCGTTCTGGGTGGTGCGGGGGCTGGTCAGTCCGGCTTCCCTCCGCCTGGACAGGGACTTGTCCCAGGCCCGCTGTGAGGAGTTTGCCATCTACTTTGCAAACAAGATCGCTCAAATCCAGAGTAACTTTGACACTGGATTAGGGGCAGTAGGGGAGGAGCATGAGGTTATGGAGGTTCCGTCTGGTCCATCTTTCTGGGATGAGTTTCAGGAAGTGATGCCAGCCAATGCTGTGGATGTCCTGGGGTCTGTTAGAGCCACTAGTTGTGAACTAGTTCCATGCCCATCCTGGTTGGTGAAAGCCTCCAGGGAGACCTTGGGGACAGTGCTGGCGAAGGGTAATCAACGCGTCCTTCTGGCAGGGGAGATTGTCGCCCGGTCTCAAGGAGGCCATGGCGTGCCCCCTGCTGAAGAAACCATCTTTGGATGTGGACGCACTCACCAGTTACCGACCGGTCTCAAATCTTCCCTTTTTAGGGAAGGTTATTGAACGGGCAGTGGCACTGCAGCTCCAGGCGCATCTAGACAGTGTCTGTTTCCTTGACCCTTTTCAGTCTGGGTTCCGTCCCGGCTATGGCACAGAGACAGCACTGGTGACCTTGGTGGACGATCTCTGCTGGGAGATGGACGCAGGACATTCAATATTTCTGATCCTGCTAGATCTCTCGGCTGTTTCTGATACAGTGGACCATGGGCTGCTATTGAGACAATTGTGAGTCCTGCGGGGGTCTGGGCGGGACTGTCCTTGGATAGTTTCGCTCATTCCTCTCAGAAAGAAGCCAGCGGGTGGTACTGGGGGCAGAAACATCTAGCCCCCAGGCCTTAACCTGTAGCGTTCCGCAAGGTTCGATCTTGTCTCCATTATTGTTTAACGTGTATATGCAGCCCTTGGGGGAGATCGTGAGAGGGTTCGGGGTGCACTGTCACCAATATGCTGATGATACTCAGCTGTACCTCTCTTTTTCACCAGGTCCTGCCGGCTCAGTGTTGTCCCAGTGTTTGGAGGCCATGGCGGATTGGATGCAGCAGAGCAGACTGAAGCGCAATCCTGATAAGAACGAAGTAATGGTGGTGGGTAGGGTGAAGGAGGTGTTGGCTCCCCTCGTAGAGGGGGTCCGCCCTCCCGTAGCCCAGCAGGTTCGGAGTCTGGGAGTGTTGTTGGACTCAGACCTCCACCTGGATCGACAGGTTGAGGTGGTGGCTAAAGCCGCCTTCCGCCAGCTGTATTTGGTGCGGAGGCTGCGTCCATTCATTTCCACACCCAACCTGGCCACCCTCATTCATGCCTTCATCACCTCGAGGCTAGACTACTGCAACGCGCTCTATGTGGGGCTTCCCAGGACGCTGGTCCGTAGGCTTCAGCTAGTGCAGAACATGGCAGCCCATCTCCTGATGAGGACGGGTCGGCGGGAACATATAACTCCAGTGCTCCGTGTTCTGCACTGGCTGCCTATTGCGTACCAGGCCAGATTCAAGGTGTTGGTTTGGGCCTAAAAAGCCCTACACGGTCTTGGTCCCTCATATATCTCAAGGACCACCTTGCCCTCCACATCTCAGAGCGACCCCTTCGGTCCACCAGGGGTGCCTTTTTGGAGGTCCCCCGGGTAAAACGGGGGGCCACAATGGAGAGGGCATTCTTGGTGGCCGGGCTGCAACTTTGGAACTCTCTTCCAGAGAAAGCCCATCTGGCCCCAAGTCTATTGGCTTTCCGCCAAGCCTGTAAAACCTGGCTTTTCGCCCAGGCTTTCAGGGGGGAGGGGGGGAGGATAGTTTTCTCTGGGGAAGGATTTGGGGTTTTAGAAACAATTTTTAAGATGTGGTGGTATGTTTTAAATTGATTTTTATTATTGTATTTTATTTGTTGTAAGCCGCCCCGAGATGCCATGGGCATGAGGAGGCGGCTAAAAAATGTAAGGAGATAAATAAATTAATTCTATTACACCAAGCGAGCTGGATGACCTTTACACACAGCAATCATTCAGACTGTGCCTTGGCTAGACAATCCCAGGGAGCTGCAGCCAGCTAATGTACCCCAATCCTCTTACCCTACATCCAAAGCTCTTGCCAATCACACTGGAGTTTAGCCCGGGGACACCGAAACTCAGCTACTTTCTTTAGGAACAACTAGGTACAGATCAGCTCTCAACAGTGGAACTTGGTGTCTGATTTTCCCCTTGGCTGAATCATTCCTGGTGGGATTTTAGGCACTGAGCTCTGCAGGGTTTGAAAGCCTTTGCTGGCACGGTCCCCACTGTTGTCATGGCTGATATTTATCAGAATGTGTTTATTAGGATCCAGTATTTCCTAAACAAGTCCCGATGACTATCGCTGAAACACGTCGGCACTTCTGATAGTCTGCACTGAAGGTACTTCATAGATGACTTTTTTTGGATCCCGTCACGAGTTTTCTTCATTGACTTTGATTTGTGAATGTATAGTTTAGAATTCCATGTGCACTTTTCTGAATAATGTTTTAGCTTTGCAATACATACAATAATAGTTTTATCATAATGTTTTTCCCTCATTTACTGGCAATGGTTTATCCTTTTTTTGCTTTTCTGTAGTTTGGCTTAGAGATTTAGTGCCATTATATGCTCCCTTTTGCACATAGTCACTCTACATACAGGACATTTGCCCAAGTAGGGCAACCCCTTGTGCAGATTGGGTGGTGCCTTACAAAGCAGGCCATGCTGACCACAGGGCTCTTGCAGTAACAGGGTGCGCAATCAGCAGAGTCCTTGTGCAACAAACACACAAGGGAGATGGCACCTCCCCTCCCACCCATTCCTGTATCTGAGACAGATTTTTCAAGAGCTCCACAGCCATCTTGGGGACCACGTTTCTCAAAGAGACTGGCATGTTGGGTGACAAGCTATTCAGATGCTTAAAAAGGTGCCCCAACAGCATCTTGCCCTGGATCTCTGGCAGTGTTTAATTCAGAGGTGGGGAACCTCAGACCCAAGGGCCAAATGCAACCCATGGCTAGTTTTTATTTGTCCCCTTTCCAGTTCCTGGGTAGGCCGAATGTGGCCCTTGGATCCAGCTCCTATCCTAAAGCACTGAAAGACCACGCTTAGGGGAAAGGAATAGAGATAAGGACATGCGCACAGGGATCCATGGCACAAATTGGGATCTTTTTGGACCCTCTTCTTTTCCTACCCCATGCACACCCTTAAGTGTGTGTCATGGCTAGATCATACCTCCTGAACGCTCGGATCCTGGCCCTCCTATGCCCCCGTCGGGGTGATCGACTGATTAGGTTGGTCTGTCCTCGGAGACTATCATACTATTTTATTTTACTGCACAGCAAAAGGCCTTTGAATTAAACAAAAACCCAGATTAAAACCCCACAAACAAAAAACTGGGATAAATCACATCAGTCCAAATCTCAATCCATCCAAATCACAGTTGACCCAGAGTCACTCATAGTCAATTGTAAATCCAATACTTAATGATCATTCACACTTCTTTCAGAATGTGCATTCACACACACTGTTCTTTTAATGACTGCGGCCAAAAAATCTGGCCACAGACCCAGTAATGAATGGTACCTTGTCCTTCAACAGTAGATGCAGGTACACCTTGTGGCAAAATGCCACTTGCTGGACAGGCACTGGCCAGGACAGCCCCTCACCTTGACAGGGACACCCTGCCTGAAAAGCACATGTCCAAGATGATAAGGACCCACATGCTAGGGATTCCTCTGGGATCTTCTTCACCCAGCAGGAAACAGGAATCTGATTGGCCTAGACTGGTCAGCTGGACGTTTCACCTGTGCCAAGTGATCTTGCCAAACGAATCAGGGGGAGGGGGAGGGGAAGGGGGCTTTAAAAACCTCAGATCCTCTCCATTTTGTGTCTCTCTTTGGGACTCTGAGGGAGTGTGTGATGTGACTAAACTCTCCAATGCTGGCCTTAGCCAGATCAAGACTTTGAACCCCATAGAGAAATCATCACCTATGGAGAATCAGACCAGGACTAACTAACTCTGTGTGAGTAATTGCTTGCTTGCCTGCCTGCCTGCCTGCTACTCGGAGATACCGTACTAGATAGGAGTGTTCCAAATGAGGTACCACTCCACAAACTGGACTTGCTTTGCTCAAAGGGTTATCAACCCCTGGATCTGTGCTTTTATTACTTTTTTATATTTACTAGTAAAGTCTAAGCTTCCTTTTACCCTACTGGGTGTGTGTGTGCATTATTGGCTGAGCATTATACGTCTCCTTAGGCAATCTACTAAAGAGGGGGAAATCAACCTATTTGGCTAAAAGCCAACTGCTTTGGAACCAAGGGAAGCCTCTGGTGGGTAGCTCTGGGGCTCTGCCTCCAACGCAGAAGAACAGAGTGCCAGGAAAGGGGAGTGCTTTTGGGAAGCTGTAAAGAGTTATGCCTTTTGAGGGTTCACATATCCTGAGTGGTGTGAATGCCTGCTGGGAAACATTCAGGTGGTGGCAGCGGAATATCAAGTGTTTTTGGGGGGTTGTCAGCTGTGGGAAGCCCTAGCCAGAGATTTGGAGAAACAGTGAGGTGGGTGGCTCAATTGTATAGCGCCCCCTACTGGCGTTTCACCACATGTGGTGGCAGCGGTGGGATCACCCAAGCAGCCAGATAAGCACACACAGGTGGGATAGGATCCAGCAACAGTTTTCTTTTTGAATTGGAGTTTTTGAAAAGCACCCACAGAACAAAGAGGGGCTCTGGAAATAAACCTTGAGCAATCGAGTCCTTGAATTTGGCTTCGGGTCAACTGGATAGAGCTTAGATAAGCAGTGCAAGGGCAAGCAAGTGCATAAGCGCTGGAACACAAGGAAGTACCCTGCTGGGCTTGCCCCAGTGGCTCATTAGACTCACTAAAGCTGACCTCAAAATAGAGGCCCAGAGGAGGAATCTCCCAACAGAAGAGCTGACCAATGAGCAGCTAAGGCAGCAAATAAGGGACTTCGAATTGTCTGGGGAGGATCAGACCAACGATCTAGGGGCAGGAGCTAGAGCAACCCTTCTCTTCGGGACTCCTGGAGGGTCCCCTGAATAGACAGAGCTGTTCCAGACTCAGATCAGCCTGAGAGAGGAGCTTGTAGACTGGGAGAGAGAGAGAGAGAAGACCGGGAGAGGCTACTCGCAGACAAGGCAGCTCAGCATGAGAAGGAGCAGAGGGAAGCCGAACAAGCTGCTCAGGAAGCTCAGCGCCAGCATGAGGCTGATATGTTCCAGAAAAAGTTGACTGCACCCCACAAGCTGACACCAAAGGATTTCACCTCTTTCAAAGACGGAGACAACCCTGAGGTGTTCCTGAGGGTTTTCAAGAAGCAGGCTCACAGATGCAACTTGAGGGAGGATGAGTATATGCGATTTGTAGCTGGGTTGGTAACTGAGACTGTGGATGATTTCAGACGTTACGTTTTTGGCATTCACCACAGTCAACCGCAGTCAAATGCGGGCGGTGGTGAAAGGGCCTTGCACGTCTGTTGGCCCGCATCCAGATGTTTCCCACAGTCAAACACGGGCCGGGGTGAACCTAACCACGCTTCATGAGGTCGGGGCGGGAGGAGGTTGAGAAGTGTGGCGAATGCTCACCACGGCAGGGGTGAATGAAAAGTAATGTCTGAAGGGAAAACCCCGGCCGTGGTGGAAGGAAATGACCACAGGCCGTGGTGAAGGCACGCAGCATCGCTGCTAGGCAACCAACAACAAGCGGCACACGGAGGCAGATTTAAAGGGCAGGCAGCAGTAGGGGAATGTGGCGGAGCAGTCGATGGAGAGGAGGGTGGAGGAAACCGAGCGGAGGATGGAGTGAGAGGGCGAGGAGGAGGTGCAGCAGCAGCAGCAGGAGGAGGGGGAACCCGGCCCAGCGGGGGACACCCAGCAGCACACGGGGCCACCCCGGAAGAAGGTAGGGGGTGCAGCTGGGAGCGGGTGGGTCAGAGCAGGGGGGAGGAGGGGCCCGGGAGGGAGGGAGGGACCACAGTCACCAGGAACCTAACCAGCAGTCCCCATTGTCCCCCCAAACAGACCAGCAAAAGGGCATGTGCCCCGGAGGAAGCCGAGGCCGGAGGGGGCCAGGGCCAGGCGGTGGCGGCTGCGGAGGAGGAAGAGGCAGCAGAGGGGCGGTACCAAAGGGGGGGGTCAGTGGGGGCTCCAGGAGACCTATGACCTCATAGCCATCTGGGCGACACCCAAGAT
The DNA here is from genome assembly GCA_003113815.1 of Sphenodon punctatus. NCBI lineage: Eukaryota > Metazoa > Chordata > Lepidosauria > Sphenodontia > Sphenodontidae > Sphenodon > Sphenodon punctatus. Next base: position 259,884 of record QEPC01001773.1, read on the forward strand.
GCAGGGCGAGCTGGCAGTCAACGCCCAGAGCGAACAGGTATTTGCCCAGATAGCCACGGAGGTGGAGGAGGCCGGATATGACAGAACACCCACACCGTGCTGGACAAAAATAAAGGAACTGAAAATGGGGTTCAAGGACATAGTGGACAACAACCGGTGCTCTGGGTGGACAACATGTGCCTCCCCCTACGTGGAGGTGCTGAGCCAGGTGCTGCACTGCAAGGGCTCCATAGTGGTTTGGTAGGAGGGGGCGCCCGGGAGGAGGAGTCCCCCCCTTGCAGCCAGAGGTCCCCAAGCAAGCTCCGGCGCAGGGCACGGACAACATGGAGGAGATGCCAGGGACCTCGGGCACACGCAGCCGACGCACCCCCAGCCCTACCTCCGGTGAGGGCACATACGCCCCAGCGGACTCTGAGGAGGGGGAGGAAGAGACCATCACCTGACCCTCACGGCCTGCCGACCCGAAGACCAGGCAGACACCAGCCCCAGCGACCGCCCAGCCTCGGAGGGAACGGACACAGAGGGAGCAGGTAAGGGCAGGGCAGACGTACGCACCCCAATGGGAGGGGGGTCCAAGATGGTGGAAGGGGATGGCAGCCGTCCGTCCCCCACAGCCCCAAAGGCAGGGATGGGGCACGGGCAGAGGGAGCAGCACAGGAGGTGGGTGGAGCCCATGCCGGGAGGGAGGAGTGCGGAGAGCACGGAGACGGGAGGGGGGCTGGGGAACGGCACCCCACATGATGAACTGACCCCTATATCGCTCCACAGAGCCACATCAAGTATGGGAGGGCTGTGGCCAGGGGCCACTGGTTGCGCCAGCCCAGAGGATACGGGAGCACCAAGCACGGGCATGGAGGCGGAGGGAGGACCTTTCGCAGAAGCTGGTGGCAACCAACACACGCCAGATGGAGGAGATGCTGGCGGCGGGAACAACGAGGGTGCTGCAACAGGCGGAGGGGAGGGACTGGGCACTGGTGGCAGACATAATGAAGGACCGGCAGCTGCTGTAGCGGGGCATGAACCGACAACTGGTGGCATTCCAGGCCCACTCAGACCGGCAGGACTGCTGGGCAATGGAGCTCGGACTGAAGCTGGACCGCTCGCACGAGCAGGGCACATCCCTTCTCCTGCAGGCAGGGGCCCTGAGTGCCTTCATCATGGCAGCAGCCCCGCCGGGTGCCATGCCAGCGCCCGGACACATGCCCCCTCCACCCCACCAGCCGCACCACAGGCCCTGCCCGCGCCACAACCCCCGCCACCCCAACAGCATCAGGGACCTCGGATCCGGGGACCTGTTCCCCCACATCTACGATGCCAGCAGCCGGCCCGCCAGGCCCCGATACGGCAGCAGGCAGCGCAGGGGGGCCCTCAGGGGCGTTGGACAGGGGGTAGGGGCAGGCCTTCTGGCCCAGGTGGCTGACAGCACCTCCTCCACCTCGGATGAGGGGGGGTCGGTAGCCTCAGTCATCCCGGTCACCCGGAGGAGGGGCTGGCCAAGGGGCACCAGGGGAAGGGGGAGGGGCAGGGCAGCATAGGGGATGGGGAAGGGAGGGGGCACCCTGCTCCACTGAGGGAGGGGGGGCACATGGGTGTAACGGGGTATTGGGCGGGACCGGGGGAGCACAATAAAATGTCGGTGACACACCTATATCTGTCCGAGTGCTTTATTCCATGCAGGTACAGGGCTACAGAAGCATCAGTGTGGTTGCAGTCGCGGTGCAGGTCCGGTTGGGAGGGTCCAGGCGACAGGGGCCTCAGGGACGGGCCAGGTGCTCAACGTGATGAGCCAGCGCTGCCCTGATGCGCTTGGCATAGCGGTGCTCGCGAGGGTTGGGCACGTCAGCATACAGCAGTACGGGGCCAGGCAGGCCCGTTCTCCAGAGCAGCCCCGTCTGTCTCACATATGTTGTGGAGGACATAGCAGGCTCCAATGGTAAGGGAGGAGGTCTCCACCGTATACTCCAGCCGGCCGGCTAGACATTGCCAATGCTGCTTGAGGGCACCAAAGGACCTCTCGACCACGGTGCGAGCTGTGCTGAGGCGGGTGTTGTACCGCTGCTGAGCTGGGGTGACGGGCACCGGGAATGCCTTCATCAGCTATCGCTTCAGGGGATATGCCGGGTCGCCAATGATGCATGGGGGCATCATCACCCCCTCTATCCAGGTCATTCGCATGTCTGCGAAGTCCCCACTGTACATGCGGGCAAACAGCAGGGAGATGAGGATGTGTGCGTCGTGGCTGTGGCCCGAGTGCCTGGTGATTATGTCCGTGAAGCGCCACCGATGGTCCACCAGGCCCTGGAGCTGCAGCGAGTGGTACCCGTGCCGGTTTATGTACTTGGCCGCATCGTCGTCTGGGGGCCGCAGGATTGCTATATGGGTGCCATCGATCGCCCCCAGGCAATTGGGGAAGCCCAAGTCCCGGAAACCCGCCGTAATGGTGTCCTGATCAACCAGCTGAATAATGCGCTTCATGAGCACCCCCTCCACAGCCTTGCAGAAGTCCCGCACCAGGCACGCCAGTTGTGAGCCCCACCCCAAAGTGCTGGGCAACGGTCCAGCAGGAGTCCGGGGTGGCCAAGGCCCACACAGCGATGGCGACCCACTGTGACATGGGAATGAGGTCTCTCATGTCAGTCCTCAGCAGCTCAAGCCACTCCTGCAGCCACTCTGCCAGGCGCATGAGGGTGTGCCTGTCCATTCGGAAGTGTCTGACCCAGGTGACATCATCCCACCATGCCAGCACCCTCTGCCACAACTGATGGGCCCTCGGCACGGCCCATGTGCACCTCTGGATGGGCATGGCTAGCTGCAGCACTAGGTACCTGGCAGCCCTCTCCCATGCGCTCCTGGAAAAGCAGACCCCTGATGCCGGCTGGTAGGTTGTTGGCTTATAGCAGCAGCCTGCTGTAGGCCAGACCGAGCCACCGTGCCGTCCCCAAGGCTAGGAGCTGTTGTGCCCTGCTTGCTGCGTGACGGTTGCGTGCCCCCACCCTGGCCATGTACCACTGCTCCGCGTGCATCCCATCCAGCTCCTCTGTGAGAGCCTCAGCAGTGCCACGTACTCCCGGAACCACTCTGCAACCGCCTGTAGCACAGCTATGCGAGCTCCCAGCTGGATGCGATCCATCCATGCGGGTGTGCCCACTCCGTCGGTCGGGATCGCGGCTGGGGAACCGTGCGCTCGCCTCTGCCCCTGAACACACACCTGTGCCACATATGTGCATGCTTCCCCTTCCCCATGGGCTTATGGGTGAGCACCAGTGGCTGCACCCCCTGTCCATTGGGCTATCAGTCCAGGAGCACCATCTCCTGCATGGGGTGTCAGCCAGTGGTGGTGGCGATTGGGGGTGCCCCGGGGCCCCACTGCGCTCCCCCTGCTGCTGTCTTTGGTCCCTCATAGGGGGTACCCAGTGCAGCCCCCCGAGTTTGGGACCTTGGCCCCGGGGCCGCTGCTTCTCCCTGTGCGTGCACGTGCTGTCGTTTCTAGCTCCTCTTGCAGGTGTGTATGCGTGGGGCTGTCTGGCCTTGCATGCCGGCAGCTTTGTGCTGCCCACTCCCTTCGCATCCCTCCAGAGCGGCCCCATTGTTCCCATCTTGCCATTATCCGTCGGCCTTGGCAGCCCGTCTGCCTGTCCGGCCCCCCAGCCACACATCCCATGCTGCCCCCACGGCCACTACGGCTCAGACCCTCCGAGAGCTGTACCATGGCAGCTGCATCTCTGCCCGCAGTCCTGCTCGGAGGCTCCGGGGGCTCAGTCTGTGCCTGGACCGCCCGGGAGAGCCTGGCCCTTTACGACCTGTGGCATTTGCCCATCGTTCAGCGCTGCCTGCACTCCTTGCCGACCCAGCCGGTTGCCTATCGGAGCCTGAGCTTTGGTATGCTGCGCTTTGGCTATGTCGCGACTGCTGGGTGCGCTGTGAGGAGCTGGGGCTCACCCCCTTCCCTGAGGGGCACATACCAGACATGATGGGGACCTTGCAGTGTGGAGTCCTGCTGAGACGGCCTTCACTCTGTGTGTGTGCGCCTTCCTGGGATATTGTGACCTGCCTGTGTGAGGGTGGCCCTGCCCTGGCCGTGTCCTACTTCATCAGCGTGCAGGGTGCCCGTGGGTATCCATGCTCCCACGGGGCTGCCTACTACCGTCTGCTGCAGCTGTCCCACCTGCCCTGGCCCCCTACAGATGACTATGGCTCCCCCCCCCACCGGGGCCAGAGCTGGCAGCCCTGTTGGAGGTGTGAAGCCGCTCTGATGTGTAAATCGGGATGAGCTGTACGGATACCTTCAAGGCCTTCTACCTGATCTGCTTCCACATGGCCAGCTGAGGCTTCTGCCGGGGACTGTGGCAATGGCCCCACTATGTGCACCTGCTGTTGTTACTGCCCCCTCCACCCAATGGGAGCCAACCAGAGAGAACACGGGCCAGGGAAATCCAACAGATGTGACGCGGTGGCAAGAACCGCGGTGGGAGCCCCACAATGCACCGGGGTCACATGGATGCAAACATGGACACCTGAGGGCAAACGAAGCCCCAGACGGCGGAGGGCCCCACCCAGGGAAGGGAAACACGAAGGGAGGGGGTGGAGGGAGCTGCAGTGTGAGCAGCGCTCAAACAGCAGCTGCACGGAAGGCACGTGCACTTCAAAACGAGAAGCCCAGCTGGGTGTAGGGCACGCCGGGCCCATCTGACATCCAGCTGCCCCCTCAAGCGTCTTCCTTCCGCCTGTGGCCTGGGTAGTTGCGCCAATGCCTGCTGCCTCCTTGGGACGGCTGGACCCCCTGTGAACCCCCTCCGCCCGCCTGCCTGTTGCCCTCTCGCCTGGGACCTGTGGCTGCCGCNCCCTCTGTCTCCGTGAGCTGCCTCCCCCACCCCTGCGCCCCGCTCTCCTGCCCCTGGCCTGGGGGCTCCTGTTCCATGGGGCTGGGGCTGCTCCCCCACCTTGGTGACCCTCGACCTTGGCCCCACCTTCCACCGGCACCCTGGCTGCCTTGGGGCATGTGTCTGGGGGGCCCACATGCCCTTCCTCCCCCATGTGGATGGGGGGGCTTTTGGTGCCTTCGTCCAGTGTCACCCCTTGTGCACAGGGTGTGCTTCCCCATCGGACCCTGGCTCCGTGGTGGGCCGTGGTGCTGGTTCCCCCCCTCCCGGACTGGGTCCCATGCCCCCCTTACTGCTGCCCCATCTCCCGCGCCCTGGGCCCGTGTACTCCCACGCTGTCTGTCTCTGCACCGGGCCGGTGCTGCTTGTGTCCTCAGTAAACACCTGTTGTGCTTCACTGTGCCTTGTGTTGTCTCCTTGGGCTGCTGGGCCCCCCTTACCCTTGCACGCTGGGCTCCTGCCCCTGCCCCTCCCCTTCCTGGTGGGCTGGCCCTGTCGGCCCCTCACCACCCCTCCTTCCGTGCGCCTGACCAGTCGGGGGGGTTCCCTGTCCCCCCGGTGTGTGCCTCCCTCTGTCCCCCTGCTTGGCTCCCCTTTGTTGTGTGGGTGTGCAGCTTCGTTTGTGTGTATGTGCACTTCTCGTTTTGAAGTGCGCGCGCCTTCCGTGCAGCCGCTGTTTGTGAGCGCTGCTCGCGCTGCAGCTCCCTCCACCCCCTCCCTTCGTGTTTCCCTTCCCTGGGCAGGGCCCTCTGCTGTCTATGTCTTCGTTTGCCCTCAGGCGGCCGTGTTTGTGTCTATGTGACCCTTGTGCCCCACAAGGGCAGCCCCTCCCACCGCAGTTCTCGCCACCGCGTCACATCTGTTGGATTCCCCCAGCCTGTGTTCTCTCTGGTTGGCCCCGGGCGGTGGTGCTGCCCCTGTCACGTCTGTTGGGGCCACGTGTCTCACCACAGCCCGCGGTGATATCATTCACACTGGGGTGGGATTCACTGTGGTGAATTTCACCACGTAACATCTGAAATCACCATCTGTCAGTAATCCTTGATAACTTACCCACTGAGTCTGCTAATGATTACTCTGCTTTTGAAGAGGCTGTGCTCAAGCGCTATAGGCTGGGCCCAGATCATTTCCGGAAGCAGTTTCGCACCCTGCTTCTTCAGCCAGGGCAATCTATGGCTGAGTTTGGGGCCCAACTAGTAGAAGCCCTGAGTAAGTGAGTGGTTGGGGCCAAAGCTCAGACTTGGGAGCTGGTGCTGGATCTTCTGGTGCTGGATCAGTTTTACTTCTGCTGTCCCCAGGAGATCTTGGTGAAAGATAAAACCCCCCAAACTGTCAGTGAAGCTGCTGACTTTGCAGATCAGCTGCTGCTGAATAGGAATGGGCTAAAGAAAGATCCTACCCGCTTTGGGAAGGATCAGAAAGGGATTCAAAAAGGTGGGAGGGGGGATGCACCCCACAAACAGGAGCCAGGAACCCCACCTATTATTATTATTATTAGCAGCAAACATTTAGCTAGCACCAACAATGTACCTGGTGCTTTACAAACTAATGGAACACTCATGGTCCTTGCCCAAGGGCTTACAATCTGAGAGATGGGGGGTGAGGGAGGGAGATGAAGGAAGAGGAACAGAGGGAGAGACAAGGGGTGTAACAATCACAAAGATGCGAGGTCTCAGGTGCATGTGCTTGTCTTGGTTATGTGACAGTCAGTGTACTCTGTAACAGTTAAACTGTATAAGGCTGAAGAGGACCAAGGCCAGACTGTGAACTTTTACTTCTTTTCCTGAACTAAGCATGTTTTCTACTAAAAAAACAAGTTGGAGTTGGAAGGAGATAAGAGAAGAATGTAGTCATCAACAAACCTTGTCTTCAGCACAAAGGCAGAGGGCAAAGAGAGAAAGCTGGATGTAGCTGGAATCAAATACAGAGGCAGTGGTAAGGCCCACCTTGGGTTAAGTGCTGGTAACCTCTGACCCTATCCAATGAGAAGTTCAACTCTGTCCAGCAGCAGCAGCACGAGACAACGCCCATCTGCAAGCTATAAGAACCTAGTGAATAGAGACCCATTTTGGGGAGCTCTTTTCACCACCAACTGAAGACTAGTCACAGCTCTCCCCATCACCTCTGTTTGTACTGGCCATACAAACAGGAGGCAGGAATGTATGAGTGAGATAGATAGATAGATAGATAACTTGTTTGTTGAAACTAATAAAGCTAAGAGGTTTTACTTTACACACGTGTGTCATTGTTTATAATCAAAGTGGCGACTCTGGGGCTGTTCCTACCTTATAGATATTATCTTCAGGAATAATAAAAGAACTAAAGTCACTACTTCATGTGACATACTTGGTGTAGTCGGCAGGATTCCTGATATTGCATAATAAAGGAGGACAGTAGATGGTCACTTTTTGGAACAGAGAAATTGGGTGAACCCAGGGAAAACTTTCAGGCGAGCAACCTGTGTGGCAGAAGTTGCCAGGAGCAACTGCCTTTCCATGTGACCTTCACTGACACCCTGGTTTCCAGGTTGACTAGGCCTGGTTTCGCAACTGGCCGCATGGCAGGATTTCGCAATACCGGGGGAAGGGGCCTACAACTGGGGGGGATCTTTCTCTGATTGGAAAAGGTCCAGCTAGGTAACCTCCCAAGGACCAATCACGAAAGAGGGGTCAGGGGCTTTTAACAAGACCAAAGCCACATGTCTTGAGGAGTCTTCCACTTTTACTTCTGTTTGCTCTGATATACTGACCTTTTGCTATGGAGCTAAGGGAATGGCTCCTGGCCTGTTTGAACTAAACTGAACCTAAGGACTGAACCCCTTTGCTGCAAGGCAAAGGCACACCTAAAGCTGTGAGTAATTGAATGTTGTTGTTTTTTTGTATAATATTTTTATTCTGTTTTTCGAGTAACAATTATTAACAACTTACACACTTTCATCTCCTTTTGGTTGAGGACCTTGGTTACAGAATCGGTCCCAGCCTAGTATTGTTTTAGTGCGTCTTGTCACATTCCATATTCATATATCATTAAACAATTAACATTCCCTATATCTTTGTTATACAAATTGACATTTTAGGTTGGTTCATGTTAATTTCTTGTTCCAAGAGGCTCCATATGTTATTCCAGA
>QEPC01001773.1:297543-351782 GCA_003113815.1 Sphenodon punctatus
GGGGGATAGAGAGGAGGCAAACTCCATGGGGGTAATGGCCTGCATATTGCGGAAGGCGCACGGAGAGGGGGAGGAGGAGGGGGTTGGTGGGAGAGGCTGAAGGAGGCGAGGATGTGATCAGAATTATGGCAGGGATCAAAAGGAGAGGTCAGCAAGAGAGCAATTTCATGAGAAGATGAGGTCGAGGGAGTGGCCGTCGGTATGAGTGGGGGAGTCGGTCCAGAGTAGGAGATCGAAGGAGGAGGTCAGGGAGAGAAAGCAGGAGATAGTGGGCGTGGAAGGTGTGTCAACATGAATGTTGAAATCACCAAGAATGAGAGCAGGGGTGTCATCAGCGAGGAAGAAGGTGAGCCAGGCTTCAAAGTCTGGGAGAAAAAAAGGAGAGGGAACCTGGGGGGGCGGTAGATGACAGCAACACGAAGGTGTAGGGGGGAGTATAAACGCACAGAATGGGCCTCAAAAGGAAGGGAAGGAGAGGGAGGGAGGAGGGGAAAGGGTTTGGAATTGACAGGGATTGGCAAGGAGGAAACCCACGCCGCCACCCCCCTGGCCCTCAGGGCGGGGTCGGTGAGAGAACGAAAGGCCCCCCAAGCATAGAGTGGCTGGGGTAACAGAGTTGGAGGGTGAGATCCAGGTGTCTGTAAGAGCAAGGAGTTGAAGGGGGCGAGAGAGGAAGAGATCATGGATGAAGGGGGCTTTAGTCATGGAAGAGCGGCAGTTCTGGAGGGAGCAGGAGAAAAGGAATTGGTTTCAGGGAAGGCATGGGATGTGGATGAGATTGGGGGATGCGAAGCTGTCGGGTTTGCAGGGTTTGGGTCTTGCACCGATCTCACACCGGCCACAATGGGCTGTGGAGTGTCTGGGTGTGCAAGGTTTGGATGAGGGGAGGTGGGGGGCTTACAGGGAATGGGTGAGAATGAGGGGTAGGCTGGTTGGAGAAAGGCCATTGGAGGAGGGAGGGGAGTCATGAGCAGGGCGAGAAGGAGGGGGAAAGAGGGCGAGGAAAGTATGGGGAGGCATCCTAGGTGGCAACAGTTCGGGCAGCAGAGTGGGTAACCTGGCCTGAGGGTGGCACGGGAGCATTCACACGATGTCCGGCGGCGATGGAACATGTACTAAGTTTTCAAAGTTGCAAGACCCCTAGGAGAGAAAAGGCTCCCCACCCATTGTTTAATGTGTGTAGTGGGGAGTGAGGCGATAACGGGGCTCTAGAAGTCATCATCCCTTTTACCCTGTAAACATGGGAGGTATTCAGAGGGGCTGGAGGAGCTGCCCTGCCAGAAACTCCACCCCCACCAGGCCTGTTCCCATCCCTCCATTGCTAGACCTTGCTCAGGACTAAGGTATGTTTGCTGGGAGCTGAGCTACTGCTTCCAATGAGCCCCAGCCCTGGCAGGAGAGAATCTGGGGATGAAGCTAATTCATCTGCCATTGGGGGAGGGGGGGAAAGAGGGGCTTGCATGACAGAGTCTGAAAGAGGTGCTAGGGCTGAGCCCTGATCTCTGGAATACAGGGCAAATTCACAGCTACTCCCTCAGACAATTCCACTGGTGTGGAAGCAGTCAAGAGCACGTGGTCACAAACAAAAAATGCTATGGAGTCGTTAATCTGGAGAAATTCCTACAGTGTGACTGCCTCAGGTTCCATTCTAACAAGCAGTAAGGCCTTGGTCCGGCTTTCTTCCCTTACTGCTTGCTAAGCAGGTGTTTGCAGCAGGTGGTGAGGCAGCCTCACAAACAAACAGTCACCAAGAGCAAGCAAACCAGGAAGAGTGGAGTATGCTGGGAAGTAGGCAGACTAAGAAAAGGAAGAAAAAAAAAAAGACAGGACAGCTTGTCTCTGAACTGTTCAGAGGATCATCTCCTCTGGATTAGAGCCCTCCCTCCCCCGATTAACTCCACTTCCTTGAAGAGGTAAACCCCATCCCTCTGCTTGTATGAACGAAATGAGAGTAAGGCTATTTATTTATTTACAAATCTTGTATCCTGCACCCGCCTGCTAGCAACAGCTCGCGGTGGCTCACAATTTAAAGATATAAAAATCACATAAAATAAAGAACAGTATAAAAATCCACATGGTGGAGTCAGAACAAACCCCATCCCCTCCACCAAATGCCTGGCAGAACAGCCACGTCTTGCACTATCATCGAAAGGAGAGATTCGGGGCCACATGGACCTCTGCCGGGAGGGAGGAGTTCCACAGCCTTGGTGCAGCCACCAAGAACGCCCTCTCCATAGTCCCCCCCCCGCCCCCCCAAGATACTCGAGGGACTTCGAGATGGGCACTCCCAGTCGGCTGCAAGGGTTGATCTAAAACCTGGAGGATGAGACGGTCCCGCAGATAGGTAGGGCCCAAACCATATAGGGATTTATAGGCAAGTACCAACACCCTGAATTGGGCCCAGAAGATTATGGGCAGCCAGTGCAGAGAATGGAGCATGGGTGTAATGTGCTCATGGCGACCTGTCCCTTGAGGAGACAGGCCGTTGCATTCTGCACCAGCTTCAGCCGACAAACTGTCATCATGGGTAACCCCACATAGAGCGTGTTACAACAGTCCAGTCTTGAGGTGATGAGAGAGCATGGATGACGTATTGCTGAAGCTGCCACACCAGATGTAACTGGCAAAACACGTTCCTCGCCACAGCCCCCAACTGGGCATCCAGGAGAAGCTGGGAATTGAGGAGCGCCCACAGACTACAAGCCTGAAGGATCAGTGCAATGATGGGGGATGACAATTCCACTGCCCTCCCTACCAGTATCACCTCCGTCTGACATTCAGTGTCTGACGGTTCACCCTCAACCAGTCCCCCACAGCCGCTAAACACAGAGACTGCCAGGTCTGGGTCAAGTGAGAAGGGGAGGGGAGGATGAAGAAAAAAAAAAAAGGTAGAGTTGGGTGTCCACAGCATATTGAGGACACTGGACACCAAACCCTCTCACAGCCTCGCCCAGCAGCTGCATGTACACATTGAACAGGCGAGGGGACAGAATGGAACCTTGCAGGACTCCCCATGAGAGGTCCCTGGGGGACAAAGAGCAATACCCCAGTACACCCACCACCACCCCCGAGGTCTCCCAGACAGGAAGAAACTGAACCATTCAAGAACACTTCCACCCACCCCAACTTGGTCCTGGAAGTGAGTCACCAACATCTCGTGATCAACAGTGTCAAAAGCAGCCAACAGACCTAACGGAATCAGAAGGGTCGACCGGTCCTGATCCAGTTTCACAGCAAAGGTCATCGACCAAGGCCACAAGCGCAGTCTCAATGCCATAACCTGGATGAAAGCTGGACTGCGAGGGATCCAGAAAACTGATGCAGTCCAGATGCTTTTGCAGCTGCCGATCCACAACCCATTCAATAACCTTCCCTAAAAAGGGAAGTTTAGAGACCAGCTGATAGCTGGCAAGGGAGTCAATGTTAAGTGATGGTTTCTTGAGCAGAGGCCACACCACCGCCTCTGAGGCAGCCTGGCACTCTGCCCTCCTGAAGGGAGGCATTGACCAACTCTGCCAGCAGCAGCCCTAGTGTCTCCTGAATGGCCTTAACCAGCCAGGATGGGCATAGGTCCAGTTCACAAGAGGTGGCTCCAACCACCCCAAGAATATCCTCTGCATCAGTGGGAGACACCCACTGGAACTGATCCCACAAAACTGGACAAGACAGGGCTTCTATAACCCTATATCAAAACTGGACAAGACAGGGCTTCTATAACCCTATATCAAAACTGGACAAGACAGGGCTTCTATAACCCTATATCAAAACTGGACAAGACAGGGCTTCTATAACCCTATATCAAGTGCGGCATCGAAGTCATGGTGCATACAAGCGATTTTATCTGCAAAGAAAATCAACAAACATGTCTCAGTGGGCACTGGAAAATTCCAGTTCCAGGTGGGAGGCAGGCTGGACCGACCAGCCCCTTCACCACCAGGAAAAGGTCAGCTGGATGGGACTTCTCAGTCAGATGTTACGAGGGCAGCAAAGAACCCCTTCTTTGCACCTGCACAGCCACGGCATCATTTTTTAAACTAACTCTATGCCGCAATCTGTCAACTTCAGGATGAGTACAGCACCACCATCACCCTTCCCACTTCAGTTGCTGCAGGTCCTCTGTAAACCAAGGAGGCCTGCAGTGCCGATGCTTAGGGAGTGGACACCTAGGAGCTGTTTGGTCGATCGCCTCAAGTCAGCAAGGTGTGTGTGTGTGTGTGGGGGGGTTTATTACCTTATAGTAACTGTGCAGATGAATGAGCTTTAACTTAAACTGTACCCTCATGTGGCTGTACTATGGATTAACTATTTGCAGTCTCATCCAAACTAGATTGCTGTGGGTGTGACACCAACTTATTTAAAGTTGGGCAATTCAGTTGCAAATAAGGGCTATACCTGTGGGAGCAAGGGACACGGATGTGTGGCATGGGGCTCTTGTCATGAATCAAGGTTCTGGGACACAAGTGAAAGAACCGAACTGTCCTCGGGAAGATGGAATGGATGAACACCCTACCGCATCCTGTTACTTGGCCCTTGGGTAAACAGAAAACCCTCCCCTCCAGCTTTTCCAGTGCTTCAAGGCTCCAAAGGAGGTGAAAAGAGCACATGCAGGAGGCAGGAAATCACATGCATGTGTTCCTGTTCTCTGCACACTGCTTCCTGCCCTCCCCCTTTGTTGTCCGCCAGTGGGAGAGGGAACACAGCCAGGTCTCATCAGCCACCTTCAGTGCAGGTAAAGCGTGTGTGTGTGTATGCATGCATGCACGCAAGAGACACAGAGGGTGTTTTTAAATAAGAAAGGCTTGGGTGGGGGTCTGTGGTTGCCAAGTGGCACAGCTGTGGATCACCCACACTCATGGGAATGAGTGGGAAGCAATTCTAATGGGCGGTTCCCAGGGTGGTCCCCACCCCCATGCAGGCAGCCTCCATGTATTCCTGCCACCACAGACCGGTCTTGCAAACAACTAATATAGGCAGCCATTTCCCCTTCCCCACAATAACTCCAGCCCCAAGACTCGCCCAAGTGCTCACCTTCCATGGTGTCCAGTTCTAGGGGTGGGACAGGAGGTCAAATACCGGCTACCCGATTTACCGGTTACCGGATTCCAAAAAAACGGATTGGTACCGGTTTATCGGTACCGGATTTGTTCCATTGATTTCAAATGGGGAACTGTCCCCATTGAAATCAATGGGAAAAAAACAAAAACAAAAAACCTCCCCCCTCCCAGACTGTGCGGGTGGAAGGGGGGGCACCCCCCACCCACCCTGGATAAAAAATTTTTTTTTTAACCCTAAGCCCCTATTAGTGCGGCGGCCGCAGCACTAGTGCGGCAGCCGCCGGCGACCCTGAGCCCGCACCAGCAGGTACTAGGGTGATCCCTGGGGTGGGGGGTGGTTTAACACCCCCCACACCCCAGGGATCGCCTACCTTGCGCTCCGGGCGGCGGCGGTCCGACTTCGACGGCTTCAGCGCTAGCTGTGGCTGCCAGCTTCAGCGCTACTAGGCCTTCTGGGGAAACCCGGAAGTTCACCGGAAGGCCTAGTAGCACTGAAGCCGGCAGCCACAGCCAGTGCTGAAGCCGCTAGTCGGACCACCGCCCGGAGTGCAAGGTAGGCGATCCCTGGGTGGGGAGGTAGGTGATCCCTGGGGTGGGGTGTGTGTGTTAAACCACCCCCCACCCGAGGGATCACCCTAGTACAACCGAACCTACGTACCTACCTGCTGGTGCGGGCTCTGGGTCGCCGGTGGCCAGTATCAGATACCGGAAGATTCAGAAGTCCCTCCCCTAGTGTCCACACAGCCCTGGACACCATGGAAATATCAAGCCACAGCAGTCAGTAATCCCTGCCCAGAAGCCAGTGCAGTGACTGGCAGTCCCAGGCAACAATGGAGTAGACTCATACACTGGGTGAGACACGCAGGAAGCTGCTGCCCTCTATGGTGTTGGCTCTTCTCTCGTGCATTGCAAGGGGTGGTGGTTGTGCTGTGAGCCATTGTGGTAGTGTTTCGCATGCATGTTCTTTAAGAGCTTTCCAGAGAGCTCCCGGCAGGGCTGTGGGTGGGACCAGGGAAGCAGCAGGCCATGGACTGGTCTGCTGGGATTGGATTTTTTTGGCAGTGCCCTACGAGTGGGTACTGTGTGGGTCACATGAGCGCGCATCCCCATGCACCACCTTCAAACAAGCAGTTGGATGCATGGTTAATGGGTGGCGATGCCTTGTAGGAACGCATTTAAAAATATCCAGGGAGAGGTGTGTGTGAAGGGGTGGAGCTTACTGGATGGGGCTTATTTGCCAGTGGAAAGGGTTTGCAACTATTTCCATGTATGAAGTGTTGAAGGGTATGGAGACCCAGGGTTGAGTAGGGCCGCAGAGACTTCTCCCAGGGATGGTGTAAATTCAGTGGGTCCTGCTTAATGGTACAGGGCTGGACTAGATAATCCTTGGAGTACCTCCAGCTCTAGATTTCTGTAACTCAGGCTCATACCAAGGCAAACTGGTGGGACAGCATGGGAAAAATTTAGCATGGCTGCTGCCCATTTTTGCTGCATAAGCAAATTTCAGCCCTCAGGTCTATTCAGTTTCACCCACTTCTAATTCAGGCAGATTAAAACTCTCAGATGCACAGACTCTCATAGAGAAGCAGAGCAACCCCTCCCCTCTGCCTTGCACTTTCCTCATGGAAAAGTCCAATGTAAAGGCAGGATTATCCCAGCAGTAAAACACTTCACAGGGCTTGTAATCGGAACCAACTTCCTGCAAGAAGCCTGCTGCCCTCTGCAAGTCACCTGGTGCTCTAGATGTACAGGAAAAGTTTGGGCTTTTGGAAGGGAGTCAAGCCAGCTAGCTGAACCTATGGATGGAAGGGCATTAAAGAAGGCATAGGAAGTAGAACCAATTATTTAGAGAAGGAGGACGATGTTGAAAGGCAGACAGGAGACCTCACCTTGCTGTAGTGAGAGTTACCCAGGTGTTTGTGTTTTGTTTGAGGTCTCTGCCCCAATTTCAGGTGACAAGACCACCCCTTCCTGCTTGTCTCCTACACTTTCTTGCTGTTCCCCCAGCAGCAGGTGGCTCCCTTCTTTAAAATTATAGGTGCTCACTGCTCTAAGTGTGGAGACCTAGGAGATTCAGCAGGATTCTCTCAGTGGATCACCGAGTTTGATGCTGAGTCTCTGGGATTTCATGCATCATCTTTGAGCCAAGCTCCTATTTTCCCAGAAGTGCCACTAGAATTCTTCTGGGGGCAGGGCCACATTAGAAAGGGGCAGGGCAAATAAGCTCTTCCACCACTTCTGATGTGGCCTAGCCCCCTGAAGAACACCATGACATCACTTGCACCAAAGAGGGTGTGGCCAAAGGAGCAGGAAAGTCCACTTGCCTCACCCCTTTGGGTTGTGGCTCTGCCCCTTTTCAGGACAACACTTCTGAGACATTAGTAACCCTAGTGTTAACAACTAAGGGCAGAGTCCCATTCACTTCAATAGGAGTTATGCTCACACCAAGTGTGGAGGATTGTACTGCCCAACTCCTTGTTGGTCAGCTTTGGGGCCCTCATTTTTTGTTTGGAAAACATACAAGCCAATATGTACATAAATGCTCCAGGGGGTGGGATGTACATTTTTAAAGCAGCCTGCTTGGATAATACAAGAGAGCTTCATCAACACAACAGAAGTGGGCACCAGTGACATGAGTATCAGACAGGGGTGCTGAAGACCTTCTCCTGTCCCCCTCCCTAGAAGTCCCACCCTTTAATGTCCAAGGGCCAGGGAGTGCAAAAGGACTAGCAACCTGGTGCAAAAGCAATGATGGATCTCCTCCCTCCCAGTGTGAAGAGACAGCTCTCCAAAAGAGAACCACTGCTTCTCTAGTTGGGCTCCATGCCTCTGCTGTTCAGCCTTGTGTCCTATTTAGTCCATCCTACAAGGGCACACAAATTATGCTGCTGCAGAAGTGCAATCCCTTTACTAGGAAGTGGACCGAGACCCACCTAAATAAGCTGAAATACAACATTTGCCAGTTCTCAAGGGGTTAAAAGCTTTCCTTCACAACCAACCTGGGTTGGATTAGGCTGGATCATCCTGTGTTGAAAGTCTCCCCCCCCCCGCCTCTTGCAAATCCCCGAAGCTGCTGAATCATTTCTCCAGGGAAATGTGCAAAAGTATTTAGATTGACAGCACCAAGGTCTAGATTTTGACTGTGCTTAAAGTTCACCACCTTGTAGCATTTGTTGCAGATACTCCATGAGGTCACCCTTGCAAAAGAGATTCTTCAGGTGGCTAGACATAGGCAGTCTTCAAAGGAGGAACGCCACAATAGCCAATGTGCAGTTAAGTATTTATATAGCACCATCACTATATCTGGTGCTTTACAATCAACAAAAAGGCCCCTGCCCCAGTGCATTTACAATCCAAGATAAACAAGGGAGGGAAGACATCTAAGAAGCTGCAGGCACATATGCTTAGCTTATAGTTACAGTGGCAGAGGAAAACCTAAACAAAGTCAGGGCGAAGACTAAGGGAGATGAGGAGCTAGGAAAAGCCTGATGGAAGAGGTAGGTTTTCAGGAAGGATTCAGTTCATTCCTCAAAAAGAGATGGGGAGCCTTTTCCCTTCCATGGACAACTTTGAAAATTAGTACACGCTTTGAGGTTCAGAAAGGAACTGTTGGCAGGGATGCTTAAGGGGTATGCACAGGATGGGAGAAAGAAGAGGAGTGTCTGGATCATGGATCTATGCCATGGATCAATCCCCGCTCCTCAAGCGCATGCCTGCATCTCCAACTACCTTCCCCTGTACTCACTCTTTCAGTGCTTAAGGTGAGGGACTGGATCCATGGCCCAGATTTGGAATAAGAAAATGGCACAATAAAAGCAGCTGTGGCCAAATTTGGCCCAATGGGTAGGAGGTTCCCCACTCCAACCAAAGACTTGCCTGAAGAACTTGGTGGTTTCAAGCTTCTATGGCCCAGCAGCAGTCTCAAGCCATGTTCATATGAAACATGCAGTTTTTCTTTTTCAGGTATTTATCCCTAAAGTTACCCAAACCCTCAGCAGCTACATCCTTGGGGAACACAACACAAGGCTACCACACATTTATATCAGTCTAGCTGGGAGGGGAGAGCTTATGCTCTCTACTACTAGTTATTTCTATAGTGGGTTAGGTATACACAGCACATTACAGTCAGATTTTTTCAGAGACAGGTCCCTGCCCAGCAGGCTTACAATCTAAGATGGACACGGGTGAGGAGTACAGATGGGGAAACAGAATGCGGTTCGGAAGCTCGGTCTGAAACTCAAATTCGGGTTCGATGGTTTGGTTCAGCCAAGTTCGGTTTGGCTGAACTTGGCCGAACATTCAAAAATAGCGCTATGGATACCAAAACTGAAATGAAACCAAATTTTTGGCCCTGAAAAGAGGTTTTCCCCGAACACGACCGAACTGTTCTGTCGTTTGAGAGTTCAGTTCGGATGTCCGAACAGACAGAGTTCGGTCCGAACATCCAAACCGCGTTTGCCCATCCCTAGTGAGGAGAAAATGCACAAGACAGACACACACTCCCATTTTACAGATGGGAATATAACTTATAAGACACTGGAAAATGCTCAGACTCTGGCTGTGACTGTCCTCCAAGGGAAGTGAATTCCATAACTGCGAGTGCTTTCTGTTATTTAATATGCACCCTTTGGTGCTGCAGGGAAGTCTGGGACTCAAATGATGCACAGCTTCCGTCTTGTGGGAAGGGCAGAGGTGCAGATGTTTGCTGGCAAACATACATGTCTGGCAAAGTAGGATTTCACTACTCTGCTGGACATACATATTTGCTGGCAAAGATCTGCACCTACACCCTTCCCACGAGACGGAAGCCATGCATCATTCGAGTTCCAGACTACCCTGTGGTGCCGAAGGGTGCATATTAAGTAACATCAGAAAGTACCCTGTGGAGCAGCCACTCTACACACCCTTGCTATACGACTATAGTGCACTAATACTATAGTGCATACTCCTGGATGAGCTCAGGGGCTGCAAGGGAAAGAGGAGGTGGTCAAAAGAAAGGAGGAGGTCAAAAGAAGAGTGAGCTCGAGGGAAGGGATAAGGGATGGATCTATAGCACAGATGTGGTGGCCATGGAGTGCAGCAGCATTAAATGAGGTTGCAGGGGAACCTCATAGAGGCAGCTTGGTGGGCACCCACAGGCCACAAAACAACCACAGGTTTCCCACCTCTGTTGCCATCACAGCTGGATTACCCATCATGGGATGAAGCTCTAATATTAGTGGCCTCCAGCCTGTGTGTGTGTATTCATCTGCATGGCCTTAGCAGTCCTGAGTGTGGCTGCAGGATTCCAGAGTTCCTAATGTGGTTGCTCCAGCAAGGTATCACATGGCAGAATTGACAGCACCACTGACTTCCTAACCTTCTTCTTGCCCCTACGCACCTCAGCTCCAATGCAGGTTGACTTCTTCTCCCTACCCCCGCCCCCCCTACACACACACACATATATATATACAGGGTATAAAAGGACTTAGCATGGGCTTTCACATCCATTAACCTGTCCCCGATTGCCACCAATAGTTTTCATAGTTAACAGAGTTTGATATAGTGTATCCTAGTGCCAGGGTTCTCGGCCTTTTTGTCAGCAAGACTCACCAAGACATTTTTTAAAATTCCAGGATCCACATTAAGAACATCCAGGAGTAGCTAGGCAGCAGCAGGAAGGGGGGGGGGGGGCAATCCCAATGACAACAGTGGCAGGGAGAATGAGGGTGGGGCAGCATGAGGTGACAAGTAAGCCATGTCCCTTCTCCACCTATCCCACCTCTGGCTCTCAGCAGTACAAGTTGACAGAAGCAGAGGCAACAAAAGACAACAGGGGACACAATGTAGCTGCAACAGGCGATGCCCAAGACCCTCCCAGAACAGACTGGTTGAGAACCATCCGCCTAGCAGATAAAGGTATTGACTCTGACCCGAGAGACCAGTTCAAATTCAGTCTTAGCCATGAACTCTGGATGTGGCTTTGGGCAGGTCACTTTCTCAACTTTAGTTCCCTATCTGTAAAATGGGAACAGGAGGTATTTTCAGAGGTGACGAGATCACGCTCAGCCACGGTGGATTCCCACCGGGCGAGAAAGGTCTCGTCATGTCTAAAGGCCCCGGATGTTCACTCCCGTCAATCGCGGCGGGGAATCACATTCACCACACGATCAGCGGAACCGGCGGGGCCGGTCCCGATCGCGTGGTGAATGTGATTCCCCACCACAATGAAGGGGCCCAGCCCATCTGGACAGCTACCACAGCCCGGAATCCGTGGTGGGATTCCGGGCCGTGGTCAATTCGGGTGGGCGCTGCAGCTGCATTGGCCGTGGTGCCCACCCGTCTCCCCAGAGGGCGGGCGGTGAGGGAGCGGGGGGAGCGTGCAGCCTCATGTTGCACCGCGCGACCCCGCCCCCTCCCCGATTCCCTGCCAGGATCAGCCGGCACATCTGTTGGACGTGCCGGTGTGATCTCGGCGGGGAATCCCCGTGGTGATTCCGTGCCGGAGCAACTAGCACCCCGTCACGTCTGAAATCACCCAACAATGACATACCTTACAGGGTTGTTGGGAGGGTGAACTAGATAAGGACTTTAAAGCACTTTGAACACTGAAATTGCTGTAGAAATGATAAATAATGATGTCTGTTAAAGTGGAGAAGGAGGATTTTACTCATCTTGGAGCTATTATTATCTGCAGACTCAGTCACGCCATACCACTGGCAGGCAGGTTTCGAGGATGATTCTATGTTCCCCAACCACCTGGGGCTGAAGACATTCCTCTATTTTTAGTAGGAAAACTTGAATCCTGGATGAGGCGAGGTGACCCTCCATTGAATCCTAGCTCAGTCCAATCCTTGACAGAAATACCTCAGCATTTGGCTCAAAGCTTTGAGAGCAGGATTTAAATGCACCAAATCCAGAGAGTCACTTCTGCTAACAAAGCTTCAAATCGGAGTTTACCCAATCTGAATATTCACACAAACTTCACACTTAAGTACGATTAGTGCATTTCTTAATGAAGCCAGAGTTTGAGTCCAATAGTCAACACTGCAATCTCCAATCATAGAACAAGTTTGTTTCATAATTAAGGCTAAAATTTGTCATGGCTGTTTTATAGCCCACTCCTCCAGCAGACAATACATGCACTAGCAGTTAGTGTGTATGCAACCCCCTTTAAGGGAATGGGACTTTGTGTGCATGCTAACTGCTAGAGTTTGCATTAATTATTATTATTAGCATTTATATAGCACCAGCCATATACCTGGCGTTGTACAGAACATAGAAATCTCTCTGATCATGGTGCTTACACATTTTACAGCAAGATGCAAGGGAAAAAAAGCTTCAGGTTATTAATTATTTCTAGAGTACTTTCAGTGTTCAAACTGCTTTACAATTCATATCTAGTTCTCTAGTAAAATAGCAGAAAGACCACCATTAAGGTAGTTTCACTACATCAACAGACACAAGAGCTTTTACAGCAGTGATTCCCAAACTTCTGTGCCTGTTTTGAGATTTCAGGATAATCCCACAACCCCAGTCAGTTAGAGGTATGCAGAGTATACTGAACATCAGTCAGGATCATGACCACATCTGCAGATGGCATGATCCCCTTTGAGGTCACACAACCCACATTTTCTAAATCTGTCTTATGTAGCAAAAGCACCTGCCTTTAAAACAGTGATCTATGCATAGCATGGGAAGACTGCTGCTTTTGACCAGCACAATTAACTGTTACTTTAGAACAGGGTGCACATGATTCACTTGATCTAGGTGTCAACCTCCCACTGACTCCCAGCTCTAGGGCACATCTGCAGCCAATCCAATGAGTGAAGGGGGGCACTCCCCTTTAGAGAGCACATTCCCTGCCACACTGAATGTGCTCTCCTAGCCCACCTCCTCCCCAGAGATACTCCCTGGGATGCCAGTCCTGCTCTCCTCTCCAGAGGCCGTGTATTAAAGTCTGGTTCCCCTCCCTACACTGGAGTCTAGCTTAGGATCCACCAGATTGGAGTAAGATCTACCTCTTGGTTTAAAGGATCTACCTGCTTTAGGATATAAAGTGGTCATTGTATGTAATTTGCATGACACTGAAACAGTATGATGTGCATTGCAAGGCCATGATCCTTCGTTCCACGTCTGTTATGACACCCCTTTGTAAAACAAGAATTATCTCTTGTGGTCTGCGCTGTTAATAGGCACCAACACAATTAAAGCCAGGTTTGAAATTAATAATTCACATAAACCCACAGTTTCTGGGGTTCATGAGAAAATGACAGCCCTGATCATGAGAAAGATGGCACCTCCAGAGACCTTTTCAGTGTCACAGCTAGGAAGGAAGAACATCTGCTATCGAGTCACTAACACTTTGCTGAATGTGTTATGCAGACACCAGGCACTATAGAGAAATTAATGCCAATGCATTTCAGAATCATGTTTCCTCTGTTCATGAATTATTCAGCAACCTACATAAATAGCTGAACACTCTACAGGTGAGTCCATGTGCTATGCTAGGACATGTCACATCAGCTATCTAGCTGTCAGGACCAGCCTTAAGCAAGGCTAGTAGGGACCATGGTTCAGAGCCGATGATTGGAGGGGCCCCTGCCAGAAGGCCAGTTCTGGTAGCTTCCAGACTGGTGTTCCTAAGGCCCTGCGACAGGCTACTTCTGTGGGTCCCTCTCCCTACCCACAGCTCTCAGTCTCTGGGGTAGCTGCTTCCTGCAGGGTCTTGCACCTCACCTACAAGGGGGGGGGGGGGAAGAGAGCAGGAGCACCAGACTGTCCGTTAAAAGGGGCAGGGCTTTTATTTTCACCCTGGGCCCCACAATTTCTAAGGCCAAACCTGTTAGCTGTGGGGGTCTCGCTATGTGCCATATCTGGGGCAGTTGTTCCTCAAAAAACAGAATGATTGCCCATGTTTATGGCTCCCAAATAGCCAGTGTAGTGTGTGAATAGGTCTGGATACTCTAGCTATCAAACAGCAGATCTGTACTAGCGGAAACCCCTTCTGGTCTGGTTCTCCTGAAATAAGCTCAGTCTCTCCCCAAATGGGGTTGAAGAATGCACTCCTGTGGGCCAACTAGGGGTTACAGTCATATTCTGGTACATGTATGAAACCCTACCTCCATTTCACACAACTTCACATCCTTGCTTTGGGGTTCAGAGTTAAGTGTCTGTTCACCTGGGTTACCTTGAAGCTATCCTCATCACAGCATCCCCAGTGGACACAGACCTTGATTGCAATAAACATGGATCTATTTAATTAGCATGAACTTGAAGCCAATTAAGTTCAGCATCAGCTAAAGTCAGTGGAGAAAACCGTTTATTTCTATAGGGCTAAAATTTGACCAACATAACATTTCATGTCTGTTCTACTTATACTAATATCAACGTGTTCAGTGAAACATGTCAAATCTTGCAAGTATCCAAACACTCTTCACTCAACACTATTCTAGAGCAGGTAATAGCACAAGCCACATTCTGAGGGTTGTATGACATCCTTACCACTTCCTGTGTTCCTTGATGATCCCTTGTTCTCTGCCACCTGATGCAAGAGGTGGCCATCTGAAATATACAGGGAAATCTGCAATTCTGTGAATGCTTTGCCACTGGACAAAGGCATACACAGATTAAGAAATGTATGGCGAGTGCAAGCAGGAGGGGGAAAAGGTGTTGTGTGAATGAGCCCTTAGACCCAAGAGTGTCTCCCAAGAGAAATGAGGGGAAGGCAAGCCCCACTACCACTTCTAAAGACAGGATGAACAAGCTGTCAGAAGATCCACTGTTGGCAAGAATCCCATATTAGCCAAAGAGATAGATTAACAAGGACTTAACTTAACTCCTTTCCGAGCGCATAGATAAGATGGGTCCATCCAGGCCCCCAACCCCTTGTTGCGATACGTGAATCCGTAAAGAAACAGCTGAGTTACAGAATGAGCAAGGCTTGGAAATTCAAGGCAGGCAGAACAAGCAAGCAAAATATGCAGCAAGCAGGAGGGGCTGACTCTTCAGCTACCTCCACATCTCACAGACACCCCACCACTACTCCCACTCTTGCTTCCACTACCCAGTAATGGCTCCCTGCTTTTACAGGAGAGGAGGGAGCTTCTACCTTGAGCCCAAAGGAGTTAATGGCGCTCAGGCAGCAAAGCATGGACCCCACCCTTTGCACCTCATTTGTTGGGGGCTAGGGGTGGCGTGTCCCAAGATCAAAGCTTTCTAAAGTCTCTCCAGATTCTCTTGGTGGCTGGTCTGTAACATTCCTCTCAGGAACCTGCCTCAGAAGCCTCCTCCAACAAGTCTCTAATGCCTCCCTTTTGCTCTCAATAAATGGTCCACAGCTAAGACAACTCCCTCCACAGCCTACCTGTCTGAACTCATGGTAGATTTTGAAAGGGGGGGGGGGGGTATAAAGGGTGTCTGATAAAGTTAAAGGCGGGGGGGAATGCACATTTCCCCCTTATGTGTAAGAAGTTCTACCCGTTTCCTTGTCTCGCTCCAGTTCCCCCCCCCGCCCCATCTTTCCTATCTCCATCCCCCCCTCTCTGTTTAGGTGCCTGCCTTATTTGACGCCCTGCTCTCACTGCACCTCTTCCACACCACAGAGTCAACGCAAAAGCATTGTGTCTGCTAGTAAATGGTCTCTCCTCCCCCCAACCCCCGTTGTTCCCGTTCAAATAAATAAATAAATACTCACCATATGCCTGGGCAGGCTCCTTGCAGAAGAGATTCCCCGTCCCTTGCTCCTTCAGGGTCTGTGCCTCTGCCTGTCCCTGAGGGTTGGGGGTTTAGTTTGATTATTTTACTGCAGAATCGGAGCTGTTTTCTAGACACTCTATTAAGCTGCCTTGCCAGTCCTTTTATCACAAGAGCCGTTGCTTGTGATTGGCTCGCCGCCTCTTACCGTCTTCAAGCCAGTTTCTCCTTTGTGTGGAGCAACCTATAAACCCCCAGCCTCCTCCACAGGCCCCCATTTCCCCTCCTTTCTTCCTCTTGGTTCCTTCTCCACCACTCCCGCTCTCAAATTCAACTTGGTTTCCTGGCCTGCCTGTAACATGAGCAATGCTAAAACTACTCGCCCAAGGAAACCCTCCCATCAAGAATGCAAGTCTCTATTCAGCTCCAGAGAGGAGTGAGGACACATTCACAGGTGGCGCTCTAAACTGTTTCCCCTGGGGTTTTTTTTTGCTTGTGTGAAAATATTACACCTCAAGAGGCCTCAGCAAACGACCCTAGGTTTAATAATCCAGCTATCTTCCTCCTGCGCGTTGCTGGTAAGGTGAGATCCCTTCTCCCACCAGGCACCAGCCTCATCATTGAGAGACATAGGACAGCCTTGCAGCACCCTAGTTGTGATTGCTAGCCTGCTGGACTAACAAACAAAATTCAAAGCCAGAGGAACGTGTGATACGAGATAAGGTACAACTACTCTCTCCCACAATAGATTTAAACTGCAGAACACTCTCATAAGGAGACACTGGACTCCATGTAGATTACACGGCTAACAAATATGTAAAAGTAAAGGTTAACATGTATGTAATATGAAAGCTGAGAACTGGAAACTCACTTCATGCAATGGAGAAATGCAAAGTCATGCCAAATGTGTATTCAGAAAAAAGCCTAAACACCTCTGCAGACACTAGTCAGAGACCATTGAGTTGTAAATTGATTTCTTCCTGTGGACGTGACAAAGCACAGTCTCACCTGGCAGGAAAATCAAACACAGTACCCTGGAATGGTACTTAAGGGGGGAGTTCCATCTCTCTCTCTCCCAGTTGGTTGAGATCAGCTTATTGAGCTTCATCTGCATCATCCTATCTTACCAGCCGGAGAAGGGCTGCACCAAAGGAACTATAAAGTAAGGCCTTTTGGAAACTAAGACTGATACCCAGCCAAGCTTTCCATCGCTGGCTGTGACCATGACCTGAAATACCCTTGGACCTTGATTAGGGTAAGCCTAAGTCAGGAGACTCCAAGTACAGATAGGAATGTGTTATTGGTTATATTATTTTCATTTCTGCACTCTCAAGTATAATTTTGTACTACATGCTTATTCATGATTTATTCATTAAACTTCTTTTTATTGAACTTCGCATGGTCCAGTGGAATTGCTAATCCTAACATTGGCGAGGTTAATTCTGTGTTTACAAACACAGACAAACCTAGAGAGAAAGAGTCTGTGCTGGGAAACTGTGGCTGAAAAGGTGACAAGAAGGTTCACCCACTGCAGGCTCAATCAGTTCTAGAGAGAGAGCTGGTCCAGTGAGAGCTGCAAGCCAGGGAAACTGAGTCATGACAGCCTAGAGTGGGGTAGTGAGCCCCCCATCCCATGACAAACACTTTTCTGGGGCAGACGTTTGGACAACCCCTTTTTAACAAACAAACGAACAAAAAGTTCTACCTGCCCTGGTGCAGCTGCATCTCCTGTAGTGTTCTGAGCTTTTAGATTCAAGGAACAGGCTGAGAATTCATGCCCCACTCTAGTAAGCAATATGACTGTCACTATCCCACTCCTCCTTACAGCCTTTCTGACCAAAGCCCACTGCAGCCCTTAGGCCTGTTGCCCCACAAAGCTCAATAGTAGGGTGGCCCACCCTTCTGGAGCAAAAACAGGAGGCAGTGTGCTCTGCTGTAAAGTTTAGGGCCCAGAGAACCTTCACCTTCTTGATTTCTACTCCTACAACTGCTGCCACAGGGGCCAGGGTATAATGTAATGAAGGGTACCTATATTGGCTTGATCCAGAGTTTCTGGGGGAAATCCTGATTTCTTCAGGATGCCTCAGTAACCCTGAGAAATCGGGGCTTCTGGGGGTGGCAGGGGGCAGCCCATACAGACTTTCATACTCCCTTTCTGATGTGGCCCCACTCTGAGCATAACATCATGATGCTCTGTAAGGGGTGGGGTTACATCACTAAGGGAGATGTCAGACCCCTTTACTCCAGCCCTTTTTCAACATGCCCTTCTTCCTGGAGTGTTATAACATCACAACACTCTGCAAGAGTCAGGATTACATAACCAAAGGGGTGTGACAGCCCTGATGCCCCAACTTCATCTGGTGAAAGCTCATTGGGAGGTGATGGCCCTAACCTTTCTCAACAATAGCTGAATTTCCCAGCAGATAATGCCATTGCCTTTTTGGCAGAATTAGGCAGAGGACCCCTCAGGCTGTTACTTGCTACTGTTATTATGGGCATTTTTACACACCATAAAGTGCTGATCTTTCAATCTTCTGGGTTTACAAGTCCACAAGTAAATTCTGGGTGCATTCTTCACACACACACACACACACTGCCCTGAGGCAGCCTAAAGTAGCGGCAGCTGTAGACATGAAGGGCTGCCATGGAAACCAAGTGACCACAACTGCCTGAAATTACCAGGAGAACGTTTTACACACAAAAGTTCTGGGAGAAGTTCTATGGAGAAGTTCAAAGAGCCCGATGTTTAAGATCTGGGTGAGTGGTTTAGACACACAGAAAGTTCAGGATGTAACAGCAAACATGCAGGAGAAATGTGTGTGTAAAAGCACCCATTATTAATCATTTCTACAGCATGTTCAGAATCCTTATCTAGCTCACAACAGTCCTGTGATATAGGTCATTATTATTATTATTATTTCCATTTTACAAATGAGGAACTGAGGCTGAGAGACAGTGGCTACCCAGGGAGGTTATGACAAAGATGAGATCTGAACTTTGGTCTCTCAAGCCCAAGTCTAATACCTTATCCACTAGGCTCAGTTCTTTCAGTTTCTAACCGTCTCTGCTTAGAAGGATTATTTTTATTAATAGCTTCTAGTTTTTGCAATTGGGCATATAAACCTTTACTTTTTTTCTGCCCTTGATCTTTTCTGATGGAAAATAATGGAAGTTAATTCTCCTCTGAAAACTGTCTTAGCAGTGTCCCGTTCGGGTGGTGTGCGGTGTGTGTGTACCTCCTGAGTGTCCTTTTCCTAGAAATAGTTTTTGATCACCTCCCTCATTTTATCCTGGACTATTACGTCTTGCTAGTAGCCCTTATTAAGTTTCCATGTATTCCCAGAGTTTGAATCAGGGACTGATTCTCCTGAATCTTCTCTGAAATCTAGGAAACTTCTTCCTAGAGTTTGAATCGGGGACTTTGTCATGGATATTGACCAACACAGCACTATGATCAGACAACAATGTATGCACAATACTACATCCTTCACACCTAAAACCAAATTCTTTCTCAGTTAGGACGCGATCTGTTTTGGAACATGTGGCCATGGCGAAAGATAGTGCCTAATAAACCCTATTCAGTCATTCATTTGGAACATGTGTTATGACATGCAGAAAAAAAAAATCTCAAGCGTTCCCACTGAAGAGCCTCCAAACATCTATCTAGGCCACAGTCTTGCATTTGTTTGATTATGCTGTTATTCCAAGTCCTTAAGGGGGATCCATTGGACTTATCTAAGCAAGAAAGTAGACATCTGAAGTCCCCACTGGCTCACTCCTGGAGGCTGTTTGGAGTGAACATTCTAGGGCAGTAGAAAGCCTGATCTTGTGATTTCTCCCCTCCCCCGGGCCAGCTCAGCTCAGCTCAGCCTACTGGTACTGAAATTTGAGCCGAACCCTGCCCATTTTCACACCCCATCCCTTCTAGGCTGGGGCTAAACTCACCTCCGATTGGTCAGATAGCAAACCCCACCCCCTTCTCTTTCCAGAGCTGAGCCACAATGGCAAGGGCTCGTCTCAACTGAGGACCTTTGAAAGGGGAGGTCTGTTCCTTAGCTCCCAACAGTCAGGCGGGGGAAGGGGAGAATGACCATGCCAAAATGGAATGAGACAAAGATAATCTTCCTCCCCTTTCCAACATGGCCACAGTCCCCTTGGAGCATTGTGACATCATGAAGATGTGCAGTGCACAAGGCCATGTTAAAAATGGGGCAGGGCAAGGGGATTCTCCCACTGCTATCTGATGTGGTCTTACCTCTTCAGGGCATTGGGATGCCATGACACTCAAAAGAGGGCAGGGCCATATCAGAAAAGAGTCAGGAGAAGCTCTTTGTGTCATCCCCTTTCCATTGTGGTCAGGCGTGTAGCTATAATAGGTGCAGCCACACTAGGGCCCACATGCATGTAGAGTGCAGATGCACACTGGAGTGGAGTGCCCCAGTAGGGGGCCATTCCATCTTCTGCACCAGAGCCCATTCCCACCGAGCTACGCCCCTGATTGTGGTCCCATCCCAGGGAAGTATGGACTTAACATGGAGCCCTTGTAGGTGATGCAGTTATACTTAGGTCATTTTCACACAAGACACTCTCCACCTGCTACCCACCCACTATACATGTTGCAGGGCTGCAGTGTTGCCCTATGGATGCCCTGTAACATGTATAGAGGTGGGTGGGTAGTGGGTGGAGAGTGTCTTGTGTGAAAGCACCCTCAGAGAGGGGAGATTAGAGTCATCTCCCAGCTCCTCTTCCCTCTACCGCCGACAGGGGCCAAAGCTCACTCTGTCTAGCCATTGATTTTTCAGTGGCACAGTTTTGGGATCCTTTGTGGGTCACACCCCAGTCTGGAAACCACTGACCTCTAGAAACAAGATGCAAAATCTATACTTTGAAAAATGTACTATGGCGCTTATTGGACTGGTATGATATCATATAATCTCAATGCTATAAACCCCACTATCATCAAAAATCAATGAATCACAGAAAGTCTCATTATCACTGCCAGGGGGAACAACAGACGTAAATGTAATCCACAGTGCTCATCTGGGTAGGGAGGAGGGACAGAACAGAGCCCCAGATGCCCTATTATGGCCAGGCCTGAATGCTGCAATCGAGAGTGAAATTGCAGTAGCATAGTTGGGTTAGAAAAAGGATTAGATAAGTACATGGAGGATAGGGTTTTATCAATGGCTATTAGCCAAGGTGATCAGAGGATGGAACCTCTAGGACTGAGTGACTGACAGGCAGTGCTGGATGGAAGGAAGCTGAGGCCCCATGCAAAATGGTGGTGTGGGCCCCCTTCTAACATAGGAATGTTTGACAGACACACACTGACTCACCCTTTAGAAGAAGAAAAATTTTACCCTAATAATTGTTGGTATTTGCTTATACATAACATCCCCTTCATTAGATACCCTCCATAGGTTAGGGCTTCCTACATCTGAGGCTCTGTGGGCCTGTATTTTAATGCAGGTGCTTCTCAGAAGCCAATGTGGCCCTGCAACATGCATGATTTTAGTAGGCGGTGGCGCTTATTTAAAAACACCTTCTGTCCCCACCCACTCTGAAAATTTTCTAGTGGCACTCTGGCCACTTGCAAAGGGCCTCACCAAGAAGATGTTTTATTTAAATGTATATGCTGCCCTTCCCAAAGGCTCAGGGCAGCTCACAGACAATACAAATATATAAAACTCATATTTAAAAATAGCCCTAAAACACCTCCCCAACAACCCTCACCAAAACTACCCAAGCCCATCTCTCCAGTTTCCCACAACCAACCCCCTCTCACAACCCTAACCCAAAACCACCCCAACCCTGCTATCGCTGCCTGTCAAGTGCTTTTTCAGACAAAAAGTCTTACACCACCTCCAAAATATGCACAGGGTTGGGTTCAAACCAATGTTCCATGGGAAGGGAGTTCAATAGCATTGGGGCATCAACCAAGAACATTTCCCTGCAAGCTCTTACACAAACAAGGCTTAGAGATGGTACCTACAGGAAGGCACTCCCAGCCAATTGCAGGGGCCGCAATGGGGTATGGAAGGACAGGCGGTATTTCAGATATGTGGGGCCCAGAATGTAAAGGTCAAAACCAGCACCTTGAATTGTGCCCAGAAAGCTATCGGCAGCTAGTGCAGACTTTGGAGTGGGCAGGGGTGGAATGCTGGCCCAACTGACTCTTAAAATTTCCTTCCTGGTGGAGTTGCTGCCACTCCAGGGGACCTCACTGGGAGCCAGGGCTGCACCACAACCTTTGCTGGGGTGGGGGTGGGAGTGAAGCTTAGGCTGGCTGGGAGTCTTAGGACCACCAAAAAAAAAAAAAAAAATGGGGGAAGGGAAAAAAGCAGCAGCAGCTACTCCAGAAAAAAACAATTACTACATGGCAGAGGCATGAAGTTCTGTGAGCAACTGTGAGGTTGACAAGTAGTGTGTTGGCCCACAAAGCTTGGAAATTGCTGAGTCGGGCTTGGCATTACTGATGGGGAAAGGGTGACTCTTGTCTGCCCCAAACGATCTCCAAGGGGCTCTAAAGTATTGTCAGAAACCATTGGCACCCTCTGCAGCCCTGCGACATGTATGATGGGAGAGTGATGGATGGGGAGGCACTTATCTAAAAACAATCATAAACTTATAAAACTATTTAATCTAACATCTATAGCATGTGACAGTGGACAATGACAGTGATGAAGCTGTATATTAGCTCATGGGTGGGAAACCTCTTCCTACTCACAGACCACTTTGAAAATTAGTAAAATCTCTGTGGGAATTGGGGGTGAGGGTACTTAAAGAGTATCTTGCTTCTATTGGACTCGCTTTACTCTTTGGGCTTCTGTGGCTTCTGCTTCTCCTCCTACCTCTCTGACCGCTCCTAGTCTCGCTCCCCGAGTTGAGCTCCTCCTCCCTCCCCCTTTTGGTTGGGGTCCCCCAAGGCTCTGTCCTTGGCCCTCTCCTTTTCTCTATTTACACCCTGTCCCTTGGCAAACTTATTGTCTCTCACGGATTCCAATATCATCTCTACGCTGATGACACCCAACTCTATCTTTCTACCCCCTATCTCTCGTCTGTCCACTCACGCTTCATCAACTGCCTCTCTGATATCTCCGCCTGGATGTCCCGATGTCAACTCAAGCTCAACATGACCAAGACTGAACTCCTTATTTTTCCTCCCTCCCCTTCCTCTCCCTCTAACCTGCCCATCTGCATCAACAGAGTCACCATCCATCCTGTTCCCCAAGTCCGTAGCTTGGGCTTCATCTTTGACACACACCCCTCTTTTAAACCTTACATTGACTCTGTTGCCAAATCCTGCCGATTCGCCCTTCATAACATTGCTCGGATCTGCCCCTTTCTCTCTACCTCCTTGGCCAAAACCTTTGTTCATGCCATGGTTATCTCTCGCCTCGATTACTGCAACCTCCTCCTTGCTGGGCATCTCTCGCTCTCACCTGTCCCCCGCTTATCGCAATCCAAAACTCCGCTGCCAAGGTCATTCACTGTGCCCGTCGCTTCGACCATGTGCAGCCTCTCCTCTTCACTGGCTCCCCCTTCCTGAACGTATCCTGTTTAAACTCCTGGTATTCCCGTTCAACACACTCCACAACCAAGCTCCCCCTTACCTCTTGGACCTAATCTCCCTACGCACTCCTGCACACGCTCTCCACTCTTCCTCTGTCCCCTCACTCACTCTCCCTCGTTTCTCCTGCTCACCTTCGCCTTCGACCCTTCTCCCTCACTGCCCCTCATGCCTGGAACTCCCTCCCTGCCCACATCTGCCTTGCCCCCTCCCTCCGCTCCTTCAAATCCCTCAAGTCCCATTTTTTCCTCGCTGCCTTTCCCATTGCTTGCTAGTCGTTCCCCATATACTTACTGTCTGCCCTCCTCTGTAGACTGCTGCAACCAAACTGATTGTAACTAAGCCAAGCACACGCACCTGAGACTTTGCATCCGCTTGAATGTTTGTTTGTCTTCTCCCTTGTCTCTCCCACTGTCCCCTCTCCCTGTCTCCCCGTCTTTTAGATTGTAAGCCACAGGCAGGAACCGCATCTATGTCTATGTTCTGTACAGCGCCAGGTACATGACCGGCACTATATAAATGTTTACAATAATAATAATAATCTCCTGGATGGAGGAAGGAAGGAGAGGATCCATATCATGAATCAATATGCCCTCAACATCCTCTGACCTTGTGTACATGCCCTCATCTCTCCCCCTTCCCCTGAGCTCACACTTTCAGTGTTTGAGGCTAGGAGCTGGATCCACAGGCCAGATCCAGGAACTGGAAAAAACAGCCACAGGCCAGAACTGACTCGCAGACCAGAGGTTCCCAACCCCTGTTCCACCTAGAGGCTCAGAATACCACCCTCCCCAGCCAATAATGGGACCATAGAACTGACCATGGCCTTTGGGAACTCGCTTCCTCTCTTCAAGAAGCTCCCAAGCTGGATTCTCCACATCCAACAGTGCCCTCGAACACAGACACTCATCTCTGTTACTTGTTGCTATGGTGATGAGCAAGGAGCTGACTCCAGCGTGTGTTGAATAGCAGAGCTATGAGAGAAACAGGGGGTGGAGGGAGGACACTGGAGGCAGGGGAATCACACCTCACTTTGAATGTATTCTTCTTACCCTCATTTTCCACTTCTTCCCTTCCCCAGCTTCAACAGCCATAGCATGGGACCAGAGCTTAACACCCAATCTTCAGTTTCTTCATGATTCATCATGCTGCTTTAGGTGACTGAGCATAGATAAAAAGCACATGGGGTGAAGGCTGGACTCCTGCGTTCTATCCCTTGCCCTGCTGCTTGCTGTGTGACCTCACTGTGCCACTGCTGTCTCCATTAATAAATTACATGTAAAGGATTAAGCAATGTTTGGGCCACTTGCAGTTCCCTTGTCATTAGCTAGTTTCACATTAATAGTCTCTAGGACCATGTCCTGATAAGCAGGTAAATTGAAGTAACAATTCTGATTTAAGTACACTGAAGTGCTTACTCCACTCCAGTATCGTTCAGATGAACAATATAAACTGAAGTAATAACCACATCAGTTTTTCCCCAGCTGAGCTGTATAAAGCCATGGCCTTGAGTCCTTAGCCCTTGGGTTGCCGGAGTTCCAGCACGTCTGCTAGCACCACTACCCAGGTCTATTTCCCTTGTCTATGGGTGTTTTTAGACAAGCGTTTCCCCAACTGTTACATCATGCATGTTACAGACTGCATGGGGTGCCAGTGTGGCCCTGCATCATGCAATGATGGGTGGGGAGGTGCTTGTCTAAAACACCCTGTCTCTCCTCCCCTTGTTCCCTCCTAGTCTTTGCCTGACCCTGCCTTCCCTCTGGTCCTGCTTCCTGATTGGGTACCAGCAGTATTTAAGGTATGCTGGTACCCACAGGAAGCTAGATGGAGCAACTCTCTTCAGGTTCTTTTGCTAATTTGCTTCATGTTTCTCCCCCTCACTTGATCCTATTGCTGTGCCTCCTGACTCTACCCCTGTGTTCCTTGTCTCTGACTCCTGGTTCTTAGTCTTTGCTTTCCTCAGCTCTTCCTTCCTCTCTCACCTTGTTTCCTGACTTCTTGGTGCTATAGCTCCTTCTCTTTAGGTTTGTCTCCTTGGCCCTAGCTTTCCTCTTGTTTCCTGATCTCTTAGTCTCCAGCTTTGTGTTGCTCTTGGCTCTTGTGTGCTCTTCCCTTTGGATCTCAATGATGAGCCTGAGGCTGCTTCTACACGAGCGGCAAAATGCAGCGTGTTCTTCACTGAACTTCCTGAAAAGCCCTATGGGGTGCATTTAGATGCACCAGAAGTAGCTGGCTGCCATAGGAATTGCCCATCACACTGTCTTTTTGAAGGTACATTTTGGAAGCCTCGATATCAGGTTTCCAAAATGCGCCTTCAAAAAGACCACATCTAAATGCACCCTGCGGGGCTTTTCAAGAACTACGCTGAAGAATGCACTTGTATAAAACTAGCCTGAGTGCCCCTGAGATTGGAAACTGATGATGAGGCAGATGAGATTGGCTGAAAGGTCTCCCTTTCCACCATTCCCAGCCCTCTCTGGTAACCCTTAGGCAGGGCCAAAATTCTCGTGTGGTATTAAAAAAAAAATCAAAAAAAAAATCTGTGGGAGGCCGGGGGACCGATTGCATGCAGTGCTGGGCTCTCCGGCCTCCCAGATGCAGTGCAGGGCTGGCTTCCTCACCCCCTAAGGCTGCGTTGGGTGGGGGCTGCCAGGGCTCACCTTCTGCCCCCACCTGGCAAATAAACACAACTAGTAGCAGTGGCAGCAGTAGCTTCGTTCAGCGCTCTTCAGCTGCTCCTTCTGGCCACTTCCTGGCCCCCTCCCAAGAGTGCCTCCCACAGCGATGCATTGGGAGGGGCCAGGAAGTGGCCAGACGGAGCAACTGAAGAGCGCTGAACCAAACTACTGCTGCTGCCCCTACTAGGTGTGTTTATTTGCCATGTTGGGGGGAGGCAATCCCTGGTGCCCACCCTACCCAACTGGGGGGTGGGGAGGAGAAGCCTCAAGGGTTTATTAATCCCTCTCCCACTGTGGAATCTCCTGCCTCCCCAGCACAGGCTGGAAATTCTGCGCTTGGAGAAGTGGGGCAGGAGATTCTGTGGGGAGGAGGAGGTTTCTGCAGGAAATCTGCAAATCACAGACCCGCATTTGGCTCAGGGCCCTGCTCTTAGGCCTACCCTCTTTCCCTTCTAGCCCTACACCCTTTGGCCTCCCCAAGTTCTGACCCATTCCTGTGTTACAAGCTGTAATGATGATCACACTCATGCTGATGTGTTTGAACAAACAGTTACTTTGAAATACAAACCAAAGGATAGTACATACTCCTGATTTTTCAGGAGTACACTTTTCCTTTAATATTCTGTTTGTGTGAATGTTTCAGGAGTAAAACAGACAAAAGGGCCAACCAACTACATTGAATTATCTGTTGGTTGGAATCTGGCTTAGCAAATAAACTGTATTTATTTCAGCATTCTGTTGAAACTGCAAGGAAGGAGCAAGGAGGGGTTCAAAAGACAGGGATGAGGGATGAATAGGAAACTTTTCTCCACTTTGCAGGATGCTTCGGAATTTCCTAACGTTCTCCAGGTAAGATATGAGTTAGTGGGGAAGAAGTTGAAGAGAAACACTCTTGAGTCATGAACAGAAAAAAGGGTTGAGGATGTGGTTGCAGTGCTTAATTTGTAAACAAAGAGATGTTGGGACACAAGCATTCCTTGGAAGTCCCACCCCTTCACCCTAGAAACATGGGGGGCATTTGGGAGGGCCAGCCTCCACCAGCTCCTGTTGCTAGACTTTCCTCACAACCAGGTTAAGTTTGCTGGGGTCGGGGGTGCAACTGCTGCTGTCAGTTAGCTGTTTGGTGTTGCTGATCAGTCCCAACCTATTAGGGAAGAAACTGGAGATGATGCTGGAGTTATGCATCCAGCCATGGGTGGGGTCTTGCAGAACAGCAGCAGTGGCAGGCTCTGGAGGAAGTACCAAGGCTGTGACCTAGTGTGAAAAGAGATAGCAGAGCTGAGCCTGACAAACCCTTATGCAAATTAAAACCCTGGGAGGAAGGGGGAAAGGCAAAGGACCACTCTCTGGGGGCTGAGGAGAAGGAAGAAGTAGGAAGCATGTTTGAGGGAGGGTAGATGCTAAAAGGTACGCTCAGATAAGGGAGATCCTGAGGGAGTGGATGCAGAAGGAGTTTTAGTTCACGGGCTGGGTATATGATTTTGAAATAGGCTATGTAAAAGAAAGCCATGGATTCTATCTGATGTCTGGCCAGATGTTCCCCATCCCTGGCTATATGGGCATCCCCTGTCTGCCCTCTTCAGTGACTTTGTTCTCCTGTGCAGTCAGTCGCTCAGACACCCTGTTTAGAGCCAGAGGCCAGAGAGATGTGCAGTCAAGTCAGGAGATATGTGGGAGTGTGTATGATTGTATTCCCTTCCCTCTACAGCAAGGCTGTAGCAGACATGCAGTGGGACTAGTTCATGTTGCAAGAGACACATAACCAAATTATGCTTGTTTGCAACCTGAACATGTTGCTAGTATGATATGCCCACAGAAATGGAGGGAAATCAGCAGCTGTATGACTGCCTTGCTTCTGGAGAAGGTAGACACAGATTAAGGTGAGTTAGCAAGGGGGGAAGGGCACTGTAATGAGTGTTTAGAAACAGAACTCTTCGCTCCATGGCTGTGCTCCTTACTTTTCCTAGCCTAGCTGATGGACCCTATTGTGACTGCTGAGAGAGCCAGCTGTAGGGCACTGCCCCTCCAGGGAACAGCCATTATTACAGGTTGGATTAAATACCCCCCATCTCTTCAGAGGCTCATCAAGGAAGTATCATGCCACAGCCAGTCAGGCTTGCCTCCATGCATGCGGCATCACACCTGAGCATCTTGTCTGGCTTTACAACCAATGGGGGAGGAAATTACAGTTCTGTCATTAGTGGGGAGAATCAGGAAGTGACAGATGGTCCCAGGCAGCCCATTGTTACAGCAACCTGCTCAATCCCTAAATAGCTAAAGCCTGTAACAGTGCAGGCACACAGTGCGCTTGCTAAACAGCCATGAGTGATTAATACACATTTCATTACATTAAAACAAATCCAGGGAGGAAAGGATTTAATCCTGCTAGAAGAGAGGAGCCCAAGACTGGGGCTGGGTAGGGAACCTGCTTGGCTTCTCTGTTTTACGGACCCATGTTCAAATCTACCAGAGAACAATACAGAAAACACGTCTGGAGTTCCTATTGATTAGCCATGTGGGATTATTAAATATGACCCTGTAATGGATAGCCCCCAAATGGCTCCATTACCAGGCCTGGGATTAGGTGAGGTCACTGGAGGGGGGTAACTCCCTGAGGAGCAGGTCATGGATAGGCAAGAGGCCTGTAACCTAAAGCAAGCCCAACAGGGCCTGACTGGTCCCATCGGACTTGGTTCTGGTGTGCTCCCGGCCCCATGCCTCCCAGGCTCAGATCGGTTAGGGCACTGCTGCAGGAGACCACAACCCCACAGAGTGCTGTGATATCACAGCACCCTGTAGGGGTTTGGCCATGTTGGAAAAGGGCATGGGAATGCTGTGGCCTCATCCATCCATTGAGGGGCAGTATGATGCCAGAGTGCTCCATATGGGGTGGGGCTAAGGTGTTTCCCTGCCCCTTTCCAATGTGATATATCATGGCATTCCAGAGAGGCCAGGGCTATGTCCAAACGGGTGGAGTTTGTTCACCCCTTGCCAACATGGTCACAGAGCGCTGTGACATAATTGTNATTGTAACCAAGCCAAGCACACGCACCTGAGACTTCGCATCCGCCTGAATGTTTGTTTGTCTTCTCCCCTGTCTCTCCCACTGTCCCCTCTCCCTGTCTCCCCCTCCTTGTCTTTTAGATTGTAAGCCACAGGCAGGGACCACGTCTATTTCTATGTTCTGTACAGCGCCAAGCACATGGCTTGCGCTATATAAATGTTTATAATAATAATAATAATGGCACTACATGGAAGGGTGGGGCCACATGGACAGATTGGGCTGGACTCAGCTGCATTAGACCTGGGCTGAGTTCAGACCCCAGTGCAGCCAGGTTTGAACTGGCTTGGGCCCAAATTTCTGGCTCGAACAGGACTAAGGTAAGCATCTGCCCCTTTAAAAGGCCAAACTGAGATGGCTGATGGCCAGCTTCCTTTCTGCTTCTATCTGGGGCCAATGTCCTGAGCCATCACAGCTCTATTCTTATGAGAATTAGCACATGTAGGAATGCACTATTTTGCTTTTTTCCCTGTGAGAACAATGAAAACACCTGTGAGTGTAAGACCTACATTAGGGGGGAGGAGGAACCCAGTCATGCGTGAGTGTTTCTCATGGGAAAAGCAGAATAGTACATTCGCTAATTCCCATGAGAATAGAGCCACGATTGCCATCATGGATGGCGCCCCCCCTGCCCCCCCCGGTAACATGTGCGTGCGCCCTAAGTTAAGTACGTGGATCTGTGACTTCTCAACTTCAAGAATGTATCCTTGTCTCCCCCTATGTTCCCCTCTTGTCTTTCTTAGACTGTAAGCCCACTGGGGTAGGGACCTGCCTATAACTAGTGATTTTACAGGTACATTACTGGCACTGTATATTAAAATAAATAAAAATTCCCAGTATAAATGACACAATCAGGAGGTTCAACAGATGGCTGCTAGGAAAGGGCTCAGACATGCTGGAAGCCCTGCATCACCAATGAATTGCTGAGTCCCTGGAGAGGAGGCGCATGGTGAACCGACAGAAGAGGCTAGGAGCCTAGAAAGCAGCTTGTTTCAGCAGGGAAGCTTGGCTGGGAGCTCAGCGAGGGATTTTCCACAGTTAGGGTTGCCACTTGTGATTTGACCATAAGACTCGCATTTTGGCCTAATGGGAGTCTCCGGGTCAAGCTGTGAGAGGTGGCAACTCTCACCACAGCATGATATTGTAATTGTGTTTTGAGACCAATGAAATAAAGCAGCATGGGGTGGAGGACAATCCAAGTGGTGTGGTGGCCTGGAAGATAGATCCTGTCCTGTGTGAGAACTTATGGCAGATGACTCACAGTTTATAGACCCCATTACAGTCCCTAGTGAACCTAGCCAAGCCCCACTGTGCAGTGCTTAATTCATAATAAAAGAAGTATACTGAGGGTAAAACATGGTACTGAAATTCCACACACACCCTATAGTGCCCCCATGGAATTTTCCTCTTGACCATGGGGAGTTTTTTTGGTGTGGGCCAGAGATGCTGCCCAGAACTAGAACAAGATAAACCAGGGCTGGTGCTGTTGGTGATCCGCTGTGTGGTAGCAAACTGGTCCAGCTGCCAAACAGCTAGTGGAGAGCAGAAGCAAGACCCATCTTGGTTGCCAGTGCCAGCCCTAACTCTTAACAGGAGACAGACTGCAGTTGGCTGCTGCTAATTGGCAGCCTGATTGGACTGCCACCAAACAACTAATTTGCAACAGCAGCACCATCCTCATGCAGCTCCTATCAAACTTAATCTAGCAGGAGAAGGGAAGGGTGCAAGGACTGTGCTGTGGTGCAAATTAAGCCCTACCAGCCAATTAGCAGAAGCATCATGTCCAAGCCATGGGAAGTAATTGTTCCCCTCTACTCAGCACAAAGTTAGAGTACTGTGACCAGTTCTAAACTCAATAGTTTAAGAAAGATGTTTGCAAACCAGAAAGGGATCAGAAGAGAGCAGCAAAGGTGATAAAGCAGGGGTGGGGGAACCATGGGTTACTTTGAAAGTTAGTCCAGGCTCTACAAGCCAGGCAGGAGATGAGGGGGGGGGGTCGCTCAGGATGTGGCAGGGAGGGTCCAGCTCATGGATTTATTTCTATACCATGGACCCGTTCCATATCCTTGTGTGCATGCCCTCATCTCCACTCCCTTCCCCTGAGCTCGCTCAGTACTTGAAGTCAGGGAATAGATAAGTGGGCTAAGATCCAGGAATTGGAAAAAGGTCAACTAAAAAACAGCTGCAGGCTGAATTTGGCCCCCAGGTTGGGGGTTCCTCAGCTCTATGGTAAAGGTACTGAGACTGCACTTGTGGCTTTGGTCGACGACCTCCGCTGTGAATTAGATTAGGGTCATTCAACCCTGTTGATTCTGTTAGATCTGTCGGCTGCGTTTGATACAGTTGACCATGAGATTTTGGTGACTTGGCTGTGGGATCAGACCAGGGTGGGCAGGATTGTTCTTGAATGGTTCTGCTAATTCCTGGATGGAAGAACTCCGTGGATGGTGCTTGGGGATTGTATGTCATCTCCCCGGAACCTCTTGTGTGGAGTCCTTCCAGTCTGTCCCCTCTCCTGTTCAACGTGTACATGCAGCTGTTAGGTGAGGTTCTGAGAAGGTTTGATGTTCGGTGTCATCAATATGCTGATGACACCCAACTCTACCTCTCTTTTTCATCTGACCCAGACCTGGCAGTCTCAGTGTTTCCTCAGTGTTTGGTGGCTGTGGGGGACTGGATGAGGGTGTCGACAGGCTGAATCCTGACAAGATGGAGGTGATGCTGATGGGTAAGGCGGTGGGAGCAGCATCCCCCTTCATTGATGGGGTTTACCCCTGCACTGGTCTCTCAGGTTCAGAGCCTGGGGAGTGCTTCTCGACTCCCAACTCTGCCTGGATGTCCAGCTGGGGACGGCGGTGAGGAGCACATCTTGCCAATTACATCTAGTAATCCGGCTTCGGATGGATGTCTCAGACTCCGACCTGGCCACCATCATCCATGCTTTCATTACCTCAAGACTAGACAATAGACACACTCTACATGGGGCTACCCATGATGACCGTCTGGAAGCTGCAGCTGGTGCAGAATGCAGCAGCCCACCTTATGGGGACAGGCCACCATGAACACATTACAGCTGTGCTCCTTTTTCTGCACTGGCTGCCTATAGTTTTCTGGGCCTGATTCAAGGTGTTGGTGCTTACCTATAAAGACTTGAATGGCCTGGGCCCTACCTACCTGTGGGACTGCCTCACTCCCTGGGCCTGGCTCAACCCCCGCGGTTGACCAGGGGTGCCTTTCTTGAAGTCCCCCGGGTTTCCCGGGGGGTGACTATGGAGAGTTTTTCTTCTTTTTGTTATAAGTTGTGTTTTAATGTATTTATAACTATATTTTAATGAAATTGTTAGCCGCCCTGAGCTGCCTTTGGCAGGAGGGGCGGGGTAAAAATTATTATATAAATAAATAAATGGCCTAGAAAACAAGGCCTATGAGGAGATTGAAGAAGCTGAGTATGCTTTGCTTAGCCTATAAAAAGTTGTGGAAAGACATAACAGGGCTTGAAACCAACTTAAACCAAGATACTTGCATGCATCCTGCATGTTTACGAGGAACTGAAGAAGCTGAAGAAGAGCTATGGCAAATGCATAGAATACCACTACCTAGAGGATTGTTTGTTACCACAAATGTCAGATTTTAGGATTTTGTACAGTTTTTGTTGTTATTGTACTGATTTTATTATTATGTTACAACCAATGGTTAAAACAATAAATTTAATATTCATTCATATTCATAACAGGGCTTGAAACCAACTTAAACCAAGATACACTGGCAGACTTGAGTGACTGGAATAGTGGATGGTGAAGCAGCTGATGGTGGGGGGTGCTGATAGACATGTGGGAGCCCTAGGGCTGAACAGCTGGGGAAATTGTGGTTCAGCTGAGCTGCATTTCAGGTACACAGCACCTATCTGCATAATGCAAGATGTAGGCTTTGAATCTTTGCTTTACCAGACAACCAATTTTCCCTCATACTGGATCTTGTCTCTGTGGTATGCTGAGACTTTTTTATTGAGGCTGCTACCTTATCCACTCCAATTGATTTCACAAAGGCCACTAAAGAAAGACTCAATATTGATCTCTATTGCCCCAGGATGGATTAGAACCAATAGCAAAGAGGCAAAGCAAACTATAACCCATTGTATTCCCAACCCATATCCTAATTCCTCACCCCCAAAGACACTTCATCCTTGACTGCAACCCCCCTAGCATGCTGCTAGCAGAGGCATAGCTAGTTGGAATGGGACATGGTACAGAAGATGGAATCTCTGCATTCCCTCCTTTGGTTCATTGTTACAGAACGCATCACATTCCTTATACGCATGGGACCTCCAGGCTTGTGAGTCTCGCTGTAGGTGCACTATTCAAACCAATTTTTGTAATTTTTATTTATTTATTCAAAACTTATATCCCGCCCCTCCTGCCCAAAGGCAGCTCGGGGCAGCGAACAACATGCACACACAAAATAATTCAACAATAAAACATTTTAAAATAAATCTACACATTTTAAAACAGCTACGTCCTATTACAGCTACATCCTTGACTGCTAGCCTCTTGGACTGCAGATTGCCTTGCTGCTTTGTGTGGGACTCATGGGCTGATAGCTGGAACCAAAAGATTTGCATGGGTTGAGTTTCCTTTCACAGGAAGGTAAAAGAGGAACAAAGGGTGTTTTTAGATAAGCGCCTCCCCACCCATCATGCATGTTGCAGGGCCGCATTGCAGACCTGCAACATGCATGATGGGTGGGGAGGTGCTTGTCTAAAAACACCCAAAGAAGAGAGTGGACATGGGTGTTACTGGAGCAATTAACCCGTTCACATGCTGCAGGCATAACTTATAGAAATGCACACCTCCTGAGCAGGGATGTAAAAACAGAGGAGGAAAGAGAAGACAGGTCCTCACTGAGTTTGGAGTGCAGTGGACATCCTCTCCTTAATCTTACTACCATGACCCCAAGACTTACAAGGGGCCAGAGATCTAGAGGCAGTGGTCTTAAAGGAGAAAAGATTTAGGCTAAACATTAGGAAGAGTTTTCTAACTACCAGGAGAGTTAGGCAGTGAAATAATTTGCCAAGAGAGGTTGTGGAGGCCCTGTCACTTCACTGGAGGCCTTTGAAAATAGGTTAGGCAGACACTTTTCACGGATGGTGTAGGTAGGTACCGTGGGGTCCTACTTAACTGCAAAGGGGTTGGGCTTAGATAGCCCCTGGGGATGACTGTCCTTCACCCCCCGCCACACACCTTAAGTACCTTTATTGTAACAAATACAAATTTACAACCATTTTACACACACAGATTATATTTATAAAACATCTGAATCAATAAACCAAATAATTTGTGCTATGCTTTTTTCATTTCTGTTGCATTGCTTGCTGTGCTTGGCACTCACTGTTACAAAAGTTTATATTTACAGTTGGGTAAAAAAAAAAGTCTTGTAAAGAGACACTTGCCTCATTGGGTCAGAGGTATTTGGAACAAGGTGTCCAAAATTGGTCATAGCAGATAAGACTTGCCAGAGTTATCCCTGGTGCCAAAACAAAGTCTTTCTTTCCATTCTGTTTCTGTTGAAGGTTTTATTCTCTTCCAATTCTAAATTATTATATTCACTGCAGCTGTGATTAGATGTGTACTGATTTCATGATAGTACTTTATCTGACCCTCCTTTCTGACAGAGCAGGGGGCCATTGTGGAGTCAGGGGGAGAGCTGCAACCTGGTACCCAGCAAGTGAGGCACTTCATTGAATCTGGGGTGCACGACTTGCCCTGGCTGTGTTTGGGCACCAATTGGTACCCAAACACGACCTGACAGGCTACCTGACTCCCCAGGCTGACTCATCTCACTGCCAGATTGCTGCTTCTCCAGTGCAGTTGCTGCTTGCTGTCTCTCCCTGGCCCATGTGCTACTCAGCTGAGCTGGGGACTTCCCTGCTCAGCTTTTTTTTGGGAGGG
Organism: Sphenodon punctatus; assembly: GCA_003113815.1. Taxonomy (NCBI): domain Eukaryota; kingdom Metazoa; phylum Chordata; class Lepidosauria; order Sphenodontia; family Sphenodontidae; genus Sphenodon; species Sphenodon punctatus. The sequence continues at coordinate 332,526 of QEPC01001773.1, forward strand.
GGAAGAGTGGAGAGACCTCTTCCCATCTGCATGCACCCCATTAGGTCCCCCATTTCCAGGGGAACCCCAAATGGGGCGGGCCAGGGAGAAGCAGGGAGCAGCAAGTGGACCGGAGGAGCAGCGATCTGGCAGTGAGGTGAGTCAGCCTGGGGAGCTGTGAGCGCCAGGATTTGTGCCCCAGGCTGTCCCGGAATGTTCCAGTAATACCCACATTTTTTGGGTGTGTGCGTCAGGTACCCCCCATCAGGAGTCACTAGGGGTGCCTGAAAATGCAGGTATTACCCACGGAAAGCAGGTGTGCAACCCAAAGCTCTAGTTAGTGGGGAGGGGGCATTCTCTGCTCACTCTGGACTGTCTTTATGGATCTCGAGTTTTCATCTAGCTGTATCTGACTTGCTTGTAGTCTGATGAAGAACCCTAGGTGACTGGAAACTACCATCAGCAACAGAAGTTGATCCAATAAAAGATATAATGAAAACTACTTTGTATCCATCTATGGCTGCGTTCCCATCTGCGGCCGCAGTGGCAGGGGCGAGGGAAGATGCGGCAGTGCAGAGGAGTCAGCAGACAGGAAAAGAGCTGGTGCGAACGGGGATCTGCGGCTTCTCTCGCATATGTCAGGGCGATCCTGCCCTGACATGCGCAAGACACGCCGCGGCAGATCCCCGTTCGTGCTGCCTCTTTGCCTGTCTGCCGGCTTCTCCATGCTGCCACGTCTTCCCTCGCCCCTCCTGCTGCCGCCACTGATGGGAATGCAGCCTATTACTTTTGGAACTAACACAGCAACCACAGCCTCTCTCTGGAGACAGTGGCATTCTCAAGATTTTAACAGCAGCTATTAGTATAGTGTAGCAAATCAGTTTTTTTTATTAGCACCATTCTTACTCCTGTCTGCAGCAACCCCTCAGTCTCTTCCTAGCTGGTGCTTCTCAACAGGAGATCCTCAAGGAACTTTACAAACAGACTCCCTCATCTGCCTAGATGATGAACTACCATGTACAAACACCTCAAGTCTTGCCCAAGAGAGAGGTTATTAGTGACCACCTGCGGACAGGAGCTTGGTGCTAGCTACACACCATCCTGCAAACGCCATGCTGATGTATTAAGCTCACCAGGGCGAGAGCCAGCCACAAATATATCATTGCACCCCCAGAGCCTCTCCTTGGGGTGCCTGCAAAGCCTGGCTCTGTCTGGCAGTGAGTCCCAACGGGAGTCAGGGCTGCCGCCTGCATGGGGTGGGGTAGGGGAGGAGAGTCTCACCACTGGGCGAAGTAGAAGAGGCCGCCCTGTGGATTGGGGCCACTTTCTTATGCTTCCTCTTTGGGACATGCTCTTGACCATACAGACGGGAAGGCTTTCTCCCTGAAGGAGTTGCTATCCTTGTCCCTGCCGCCCCTCCTTGGAGATGTGCCCAGCCCCTTTCCATCTTCTTATCTGCTTGAATCCAGCTGCCCCCTCCCCCTGCGGGATTTCCTGATCTCGCCTCTCCCTAGAAAGATAATGCTGCCTAAGATCTGCTCCTCCCCACACCCCGGGCATCTGGTACTGCCTTTCCCACAGGGGGTGGCAGCTGTGCGTGAGTTTCCTCCTCCACGCCACTAGGGGGCGCCGATGCAGCTTCCTTCACCGTCGAGCAGCTCTCTCGTTGGCGCCAGCGGGTCCCTCTTCCCGCTCCAGGGGAGCTGGACTTCCTCTTCTTGTCGGCGGAAAATGGCGGAGAAAGCTCCTGTTTGCAGTTTCCTGTTCAAGAAACGTAGCTCGGCGGCCGGCAGGGGGCAACGGAAACGCCCGAGCAGCGACCAGGAGCGGGGTGAGGGGCTCAACCAATCGCAGCGGTCACACGGGGGCGGCGGCGGCGGGGTGTCTCTCAAGCGGCCTAGTGTTACCGGGGCAACGGACTGTGCCATTGTCACTGGAGGCGGGTCCCATTGTCACGGACCATTATCTCCAACGCTCCGGGTTTTGGATCAGACCATTGTCATCGGGGGAAGGGGAATGAGGAGCTCTTTTTGTTACCGGTGTAACGGATCAGACCATTGTCACCTGTGTTACTCGTGTAATGGATTCCCCATCACTACCGTAATTGCAATGAGCTCTTTTTGTTACCGGGGTAACGGATCAGACAGTTGTCACTGGGAGGGATCCCATTGTCACTTTGGTAATAGAACCATTGTCACTGGGGGAGGGGGTAGTGGATCATACCATGGTTACTGGGGGAGGGGATGTCCAAGAATGTCTTGTCACCATGGTAGTAGAAGAGTTGTGTTCCCTATTATGGGGGGAATGGACCACACTGTTATCATTGGGGAAGGGGTGTCCAGAAACTCCCATTATTACTACACTTGCCACCTTTCCCATGAAAGAAACATAGTGCTGATTTGCACAAATGTACATTTATTTCTGTAAATGTATTTAAATGTAAAACAGCCCATTGCCTGATATCAAGATTGGGCTAATAAAAACGATTGTGGCATGGGCTGGGTACAGCAGTGTGGGGTTGTAGGGCATGATGAGGGAAGCAGTTGGGTGTGGGGATAATGGGAGCAGAAACTGGATACAGAGGTACTGGTGTGTAGGGTAGGCGAGGGTAGGGGTGCAGGGTGGATGGAGTAAGTTGGATAGGGTCTGGATACAACGACATAGAACAGGAGAGGGTAGTTTGGGGATAGTGGGAGGCAGGGAGTGAGTACAGGGACAATAAGGGTGACTTGATTTCCCCTTTGCCTCCCCTAAACTGAGGTTAAAGAAATGGACAGAATCTGAATGCAGGAGTGTGCATGAAAACTCAAATAGTTATATGTGTGTTAGCATGAGCATGGCCTTAGCAGTCTGAGAGCTCAAGATCTGCCAAACTGCGAGCCCTCCACAAAGAAGAGTTGCAGTTATCTGTTTAGTGTTGTGACTCTGATATGAAGGACCAGCAGAGACATTAGCTTACATAAACCTGTGGCAGCATTTCCTGCCCAACGTCTGCCTCTTGTACACCCCTTTTCATGCTTTTCCTCATTCCCTGATCATGTCCCAACCCGAAGGTTGTCTGTTACTTAAAGAAGAGCCCTTCACATGAATTGGTCCCTCTTTGAATCATAGTACTAACGGCTAGTCATTCACTTCACCAGGGTATAAAATTTCTTCTCGAACTCTGGGAGCCAAAAAAGAAAATCCAGTCGCCAGACTTTATCCTGATATTAAACCGTTCTTGCCCCACTACACCCCTGTATCAGTTGCCAGCCTCTGTTTTCTGCATGCCAGTGGCTCCCAGGCACCTGCAGATTTCATGCCTTGCACTTGACCTTTCTGGAGAAGCTTCATTTCCCTATTTATCTCTTCCTATTTATCTGTCTCCACCATCATTCATAAACTCGCCTTCTCCCCCTCGCCCCTTTAAACAAAAATATTTTAGTCTTTATTGTGTATAGATCTCAGTGAACAGTCCACATTATACATTGATAAAACAAGAGCGCGGTACAAACCAATAGGATTAGTGCCCAAGTCCTGGCATATAGTTGGGCTCCAATCTCTCTTGACAGTAGACTGTTACACATTTCTGACCATTTACAACTTTACTTCCACAGTAAAGTTATGAATTTATCCACTACCCTTCCCTATTCTCACCCTATCCCACACCGTATTAACCTTCGAAACATTTTGACAAACTACATCCTCAACAGAGAGAAAAAGAACTTTCCCCTCTTTAATCTACTTTTTGGTTTAACTTTCCCATACTTAAAAGTTCTGCAGCAACAGAGTTGTCATCCCTGCCCCCTTTGCACAACTTGCTTGGTTCCAAGCAAAGCTGGGAAAACTAAAACTAACTAACTAACTAAAATTAATTGGAGATCTCCCAGCCCAAGCAAAAGGAGAAAAGTAAAGCCCCACCCCTTCCCTTCCCCGCCCAACTCCAATGGGAGTCCCCAGTCTCTGATCACATAATAGTATAATAATTAACACTTAATACCAATAATACTACTAAAAGTAATTAGTACCCCTGTGCCAGATGGTGCTCTGAACACTAAATTTACAGCATTTAAAATACAATAAAACACTATATATAAAATCAATTTTAAAACAATTTAAGAGGGAAAGGTAAACGGGAGGAGAAACGCATGAATCAGCAGTGGATCCTGTAAAAGCACCTGGAAAACAAAAAAGTTTTCAGGTGCTTTTTGAAGGTGAGGAGGAACTAAGGCAAACATCGGGAGGAATGCCACAACTGTCTCTCCAAGCCCCAGATCAAAGGAATAGTGAAAGGAAATGGAGACACTCTCAGCAAGATGAGTCTGGAGGTGAGGAGGAGGAAACTAGAACGTGCAGCACTGGGCATGCCTGAGGCTCATGCTGTCTCCAGGGCTCAGATGACACAGGTAGTGCAGGAGAGAGGCAGCGGCCTGGGTGGGAAAGGGGCCTAATTCACAAATATCTCGGGTATTCACCTGAACTCCAGACACAGACCCCCAATTCCTGAACTGTTTGGATGAAAACCAAATGGGTGCCAACTCTTAATTGTTACTGGGATAACGGGCCAGGGGCCTTCCTTCTTCCACTGAAGAAGTTTGATCCGTTACCCCATTATTACCTGGGTAATGGATCAAACTACTGTCGCCAGAACAGGGAGGAAACTGGGACCCCCTATTATCACCAGGGTAATGGGCTGTAACATTTTTTGGGGTGTTTGGGATCCCCATGTCACTGTAGTAAGTAAGTTACCTCTTATCTGTGAGTAACGGGTAAGTTACTTCTTGGGGGAGAGCTGGCTGTGTTGCCCTGTTGGTACTTTGACCCGAGCAACTATTGGTGATGGTGGTCTCCATGTCTGCCCCATTGTTTCTGGGGAGAGAGATACCCCAAGGCACCCAAGTCCCTGTGCAGTGGGGATGGTCTTCTCCAATGGACCTGTTGTGTCCCTGAGCCCAGTGCCCCTTACTTGAGCTGAAAGACCTGTCCAGTTGGGCTTCTTTGCAGCTGAAAGATCTGTGTGTTCTTAGGCATGGTATTATCCCCTTCCGACAGATGCTCCCTGAGTGGTGTGGAGCAAGTAATGTGTTGCAGCATGTCTATATGACAAAGGTGCACAGAGGTACTACCAGTGGCTGCTCTGCAGCTTTTGAACTCCCTTCCCCCTGGAAGTTTGTCAGAGCCTAGGTTTGTCAGAGCCCTGGAAGTTTGTCTGAGCATTTTCTGGAGAAAATTTAAGGCCTAGTTATTTGACCAGGCCTTTAGCAGGCAGGAATAAAGTTCAGGGAATAGTTTTAATGGGAATTTTATACATGGCTGTTTTTATGTATATATAATATACCATGGGCCTTCAAGGAATTGTGTGTTCAAATCCAAATAAATAATACAAATTTACCTCTTCTCACTAAGGGACACCCTATGAAATTAACTGACAGCAGATTTTAAACAAATAAAATTAAAAAGTAGTAAAATAGTTTATTGTCTTAACCAAAGGTTATAACATAAAAAGAATATAATCAGCCATTCTTAAAACTTAACAATTAAATAAATAACACAACATTCCATTAAAACTGTGTTTCATTCTTTACAATACCAATTATTTCAACATTAAATATAAACAAAATAATCAATTCTATCTCGCAATTGAACACCAAAGGTACTACATTATCTCATTGAGGCTTAACATCCTTTCCCAAGTATATCCGGAATTAACAACATCATGCTTAGGGTAATACCACTAGTATTCCATTGAGAGCTCAATTGACATTAGTACATCATTTCCCACTTAGTGTTAGGCCCTTAGTTTCCCCAGGAGAATTAACTGGTATAAATATCACCCCATAAGACAATTCCTCCACAACCAATTAAAAATCAATATAAACAAATAAAACAAAGTATTTCTCACACCCCCCCCCCAAACATACAATCAACCTGTAGAATTTATTTTATTTATTTATTTTATTTATTTTATGCATTTGTGAGTCGCCCCCCCATGCCTACGGCATCCCGGGGCGACATACAATTTAATAAAAACATTCATAAAAACATTTTAAAACAACACAACAATTTAAAACTAAAACAGGGTTGGGAAAAATCAATAAAAATAAAGGGTAGGGAAGAGCTAAAACTCTAACCCACCCTCTCCCCCTCCTCCTCAAAGGCCTGGGTGAACAGTCAGGTTTTACAAGCCCGCCGGAATGCCAAAAGGCGCTTCCTCCAGGAGGGAATTCCAAAGACGCAGCCCGGCCACCGAGAATGCCCTCTCCATTGTGGCCCCCGCTTAACACGGGGGACCTTCAAGAAGGCACCCCCGGCAAACCGAAGGAGTCGCTCTGGGGCGTGGAGGGCGAGGCGGTCCCTGAGGTACGAGGGGCCCAGACCGTGAAGGGCCTTATAGATCAACACCAATACGGCACGCTATTGGCAGCCAGTGCAGAGTCCGGAGCACAGGTGTTATATGCTCCCGACGACCTGTCCCCATCAGGAGCCGGGCCGCCGCATTCTGCACTAGCTGCAGCCTCCGGACCAGGAACAAGGGCTGCTCCACGTAGAGCGCATTACAGTAGTCCAGCCTCGAGGTGTCGAAGGCATGGATGAGGGAGACCAGGTCCGGCCCGGAGATGTATGGACACAGCCTCTGCACTAGATACAACTGGTGGAAGGCGACCTTCGCCACCACCTCCACCTGTCAATCCAGGTGGAGATCTGAGTCCAACACCACCCTCAGACTCCGAACCTGCTCCGAACCAATCAGGGAGGCCGACACCTCCCTTACCCTCCCCACCACCATTACCTCTATCTTATCGGGATTGAGCTTCAGTCTGTTCTGCCATATCTACTCCGCCACGGCCTCCAGACACTGGGATAGCAACGAGACAGCAAGGTCTGGGTCAGCTGAAAAAGAGAGGTACAGCTGAGTATTATTTATTTATTTATTTATTTTATAAATTTGTACCCTGCCCCTCCTGCGAACAGCCCGGGGCGGCTTCCAGCAGTAAAATACCATACATAAAAACAATTTAAAATCATCAATAACAATATAAAATTATTAAAACAGGGCTCAGGGCCTTCATTTAAACAATAATAAATAAGGTGAGGAGCTAAAAAAAAAAACCTTACCCCAACCTCCCACCCTCCCCAAAGGCCTGGGCGAACAGCCAGGTTTTACAACTTCGCTGGAATGTCAACAGGTTGGGGGCCAGGCGAGCTTCCTCCGGAAGGGAGCTCCAAAGGCGTGGCCCGGCCACTGAGAATGCCCTCTCCATTGTGGCCCCCCGCTTAACATGGGGGACTTCCAAGAAGGCACCCCCGGCAGACCGAAGGAGCCGTTCTGGGGCGCGGAGTGCAAGGCGGTCCCTGAGATATGAGGGGTCCAGACGGTGAAGGGCTTTATAGATCAACACCAAAACCTTGAACCTGGCTCAGCACGCTATCGGCAACCAGTGCAGAGCTCGGAGCACAGGTGTAATATGCTCCCGACGGCCCGTCCCCATAAGGAGACGAGCCGCCGCATTCTGCACTAGCTGCAGCCTCCGAATCAGGAACAAGGGAAGCCCCACGTAGAGCGCGTTACAGTAGTCCAGCCTCGAGGTGACGAAAGCATGGATGAGGGAGGCCAGGTCCGGGCCGGAGACGAATGGACGCAGCCTACGCACCAGATACAACTGGCGGAAGGCAGCCTTAGCAACCGCCTCCACCTGGCGCTCCAGGCGGAGGTCTACATCCAGTATCACCCCCAGGCTCCGGACCTGCTGAGCTATAGGAGGGAGAACCCCCCCCCCCAACCAGGGGGGCCACTACCTCCCTCGCTCTCCCAACCAACATCACCTCCGTCTTATCGGGGTTGAGCTTCAGTCTGCTCTGCCGCATCCATTCCGCCACAGCCTCCGAACATTGGGATAGCAACGAGACAGCAGGGTCTGGGTCAGTTGAAAATGAGAGATACGGCTGAGTATCGTCAGCATACTGGTGACACCGCACCCCGAACCCTCTCACGACCTCCCCCAAGGGCTGCATATATACATTAAATAATAACGGAGACAGAATAGAACTCTGCAGAACGCCGCATGATAAGGCGCGGGGGCGCGATGTCTCATCCCCCAACACCACCCGCTGGCTTCTCCCCGAGAGGAATGAACGGAACCATTCAAGAACAGTCCCGTCCAGACCCCCCAGGTCACGCAGCTGTCTCAACAGCAGCCCCTGGTCCACGGTATCAGAGGCGGCCGAGAGATCTAGCAGGATGAGAAATGTTGAACATCCTGCGTCCATCTCCCGGCAGAGGTCGTCCACCAACGCTGTCTCAGTGCCATAGCTGGGACGGAACCCAGATTGAAAAGGGTCTAGGAAACAGATGCTATCCAGATGCAACTGGAGCTGGAGTGCCACCGCCCGCTCAGTAACCTTTCCTAAAAAGGGAAGGTTAGAGACAAATCGGTAACTGGCGAGTGCATCCACGTCCAAAGATGGTTTCTTCAGCAGGGGGCGCACCACAGCCTCCTTGAGGCAAGGCGACAGCCTCCCCTGCTGCAAGGACGCATTCACTACCCTCGCCAGCACCGTCCCCAACATCTCCCTGGAGGCTTTCACCAACCAGGACGGGCATGGATCAAGTTCGCAACAGGTGGCCCTCACAGACCCCAGGACGTCCGCAGCATCGGCCGGCGTCACTTCCTGAAACTCCCCCCACAAAGCTGGACCAGACGGGACTTTTGTCACCTCGCGCTCTTCCCCTACTGCCCCTAATCCAACGTCGAAGTCGGTCTGAATCCTAGCAATCTTGTCTGTGAAGTAGTTGACAAACTCCTCACAGCGGGCCTGGGACAAGTCCCCCTCCAGGCGGAGGGAGGCCGGACTAACCAGCCCCCACACCACTGAAACTGCTCCACCGCGCGTGACTTCGCAGATGCTATGAGGACAGCAAGGAACTCTTTCCTTGCCGTCCTCATAGCCTCAACATAGGACCGCAAATGGGCCCTATGGAGAAGACGGTCGGAGTCAGATTGTGTCCGACGCCAGCGTCACTCTAGCCTCCTGCGTACTTGTTTCATACACGGCAGCCCCTCAGTAAACTAAGGGGCCCTGCGATGACGAGACAGAGGCAGGGGGCGTCTCGAAGCCACCCTGTCAATGGCCTCCCCCAGCAAGCTGTTCCAATGCTGGACCAGCTCATCGAGAGAGTGGCCGTCCAGGTCCAAGGTTAATTTCCTCAGGACCTCTTGGAACCACTGGGTTTCCATCAGCCTCTGAGGGCGGACCAATCTAACTGGTCCCATCCCCTTCTGGAGGTGGCGCGCTGAGAGACTGGCCTGGAGGAGATAATGGTCCATCCATGACAAAGGCATAGCCCTACCTCCCCCACTACCGGACCACCTGCCTCAAAGCCAGAACTAAAGATCAGGTCGAGGGTATGCCCCCCCCATGTGGGTCGGGCAGTTGACCACTTGGGACAAATCCATGGTTGCCATGGCGGCCATGAATTCTCGCTCCACTCCTACAAGGCCAGCATCGGCATGGACGTTGAAGACCAAAATCCTGGAGGAGCCCAGCGCCACCTCCGAGGCCAACTCTGCTAGAGTGGCAAGGGATGCTGCTGGACATGAAGGGATCTGGTATACCAGCAGTACCCCTAACTTGCCCCCAGCCAAATCTAGAACTCCTTTCTAGAGGAGGATATTAAGGCCAATAGCATAACAAGTTCAAAAAAAGAATTGAAGAAGTTCCTAGAGGATAGGTCCATCAGTGGCTATGAGTCAAATTCTGATCACGGGATGAGCTCTCTGAATGCTGGGGGCTGGGAGTGAGCAACTGGGAATGGATTATTCCATTATGACCTGTTGGGAAGTTCTCCAGTGAAATGGAAGATGTCACTGTCAGAGACAGGATGCTGTGCTGGAGGGACCATTGGTCTGACCCAGTATGGCAGCTCTTATTTTCTTGTAGTGGTAGCTGCAAGGAAGTTAAAGGCAGAACTGCTCTCCATTATAAACAGGGGACTGCTGATGCCTCAATATTGAGGAAACCGCTTGAGCTACAGTTCTGAAAAATTATTCATGGCTTATATTTGTGGGGACTATCATATGTGCAAAGTTCAAGAGGATCCAGCCAGAAAATAAAAAGTTATAATTGTTTAAATGTTGATTAGTTGTGGTCAAAATGCACAGCATTCTGACAATTTTGAATCATTGAGATCTCCTCCCCCCGACAAGTTGAGCCCCCAGATTTCACAGCTTTGGAGCTTGAGATCTAGATTAAGTGCTGGTGTAGTGTGATAATGATTAGTGTAGCCAAAAATGAGTTGTTAAACATTTTAAAAATCAGTTCCGCTGGCTGACGCATGCGCAGTCGAGCAGCCGCTGACCACCATTTGTGGTGTTAGAAAAAACAGCATAAGGAAAGTCACGCGACTTTTCATAGGGAGTCAAAAGTCTTCAATGTTTCATATGGAGTGAAAAGTTGCAGACTTTTCTGAGTCAAAAGTATGGAGTGAGAGCAGATGATAACTGACATGAAACTGACTAGCGATGCCTCTTGCTGGCTTTCTGAGGCAAGAGTATAAGTGATATGAAACTGACTAGAGCTTAAAGTCTTTGTGACAGAGCTGGCTCCTGATAAAGTTATGTGATTTAAAAAGCAGAGTCACGTAACTTTCCTTATGCTGTTTTTTGGTGGTCAGCGGCTGCTCGACTGCGCCTGCACCAGCCAGTGGAACTGATTATTTAATGCTTAATAACTCCTTTTTGGCTGCACCAATCATTCTCACACTACACCAGCACTTGATCTAGATCTCATGTTCCAAGACTGTGATGTCTGGGAGCTCAATGCGTTCGCGGGGGGGGGAGAGAGTTATGGATCACTCAAAATCCTCCCCAAGGAGTGAATGAATAAAAGTCATGCAACTTTTCATAAAGAGTGAAAAGTATGGAGTGAAGCAAGGGGGTAATTGATATGAAACTAACTAGAGCTTCCTCTTGCTGTCTTTCTGAGGCAAGTGGGTAATTGAGATGAAACTGACTAGAGCTTAAAGTCTTTGTGACAGAGCTGGCTTCTGATAAAGTTACGTGATTTAAAAAGCAGAGTCACGTAACTTTCCTTATGCTGTTTTTTGGTAGTCAGCGGCTGCTTGACTGCATATGCACCAGCCAGCAGAACTGATTTTTTAATGTTTAATAACTTGTTTTTGGCTGCACTGATCATTATCACGCTACATCAGCACTTGATCTAGTTCTCACGTTCCAAGGCTGCAGACCCAAAGACTCAGCTCAACATTAGCCTTCGAGTGGGGAGTGACTGCTAGTACAAGGGACTGTAGGAAGAGTAGGAGGTTTCTGTCCCTGCCCTGGGCCCCCTCACTCTGCCCCCCATTTCCCCTTGGCAGAGCTGCCATCAGTGGAGTAATTGTGGTTCAATATTTGGCTGCGGAGGGGGACATCATGCCTCATCATCCCCAGTGCAGCTGTTCAGTGCCCATAGTACAGCCTCCTTGCTGCTTCTGCCCAGAACCTACCCCAACCTCGCTTCCATCCTGCCCCTCCCAACCCCCTGACTGCTTCCCCATCCTGGGGCTTGAACTTGCAGTGCAGAAGAGCCCATCCTGGCTGCATCTCCTTCCTTTCCTTCTGTGTGGCATCAATGGCTGTTGGGGAGGGGGCAGCAGGGAGAGCCACACATTCCAAAAATGAATGGGGGGAGCAGTTCTGTAGGTTAATCTCCACCCCATCCCCCTTTCCTTCCCTGAAGCATCACACCCACAGCTGCCCCCTTGTGCTGGGGAGGCAAACCACAGACCTGGTTCATTCTGCACAAGCAATATGGACTAATTAGGTGATTTGCATATATCTGCATATGATTTGCATGCAGTCACAAGCATCCCTGTGTGGAGCTGGAGTAGAAGATTAGAACTACCCTGCGAAGTGATGAACCTGCCGCCAGTCTGAGGGGATGGGGGACTGACCAGCCAGTTTGTGCCCCAAGCCTGGAGTTGCTGCCTTGCCCCATAACTCTGCATCTCCCTCCCTGTTCCTTGTCTGGATCCTGCCCCTTGGATTATGGATATCATATTTTAAATATGAATATGACTGTTAAAAACAGATGGGAAAGATGGATCTGACTTTCATACTTCTGTGTTTCTCTTTCTATCCTTCCTTACTGTGTATCCACATGCGAACATATCACATAACTGACATATGTGATATCTTTTAACATTCTCATTACTGTATTAATCACATCCCCCAAAACCTGGAAATTTTCTATAGCAAAAAACTTTACAGTTTAAAAAAATGTTAAAGGCAGAACTGTTCCCAAAACAAAAAAACTTTCCTTTTCAAAACCATTTCACAAAATATTTTCCCCTCACGTAAACTTCAAAAAACATGAAAATTAATTACAATTACAATTAAAAAAACATTTAACATACATTACAACAAAAATTAAATGCCAAAAAGCATGGAAATTATTTACAGATTTTTTATCTGTATTCCATAATTTACCATCAACATTAACGTAATATATTTACTTAATTCCTTACTGTACATACTCTTATTATTCATCACTAACTAAACTATCACATAATTTCTTTATTGATGGGGGGAGCATAATTCGATGACAAACAATTTTTTCAGACTGCCTTAACACTGTCCTTTTGCGCCAAATTGCATTGTATACAACGGATTGTCATGTTGTGCCTCCGTTTCCTCAAAAGGAATTTGCGCTTAGTGGTCCAGGCCTGACATGATCTGGTCTGGATATGGGGCGCTCTTTCCCAATATGTGGAAACTCAGTTTACACTTTGCTAATAAGCCAGCCAGCTCAGCAAAGTATTGTAAAGACCATTTATTTATATAAATGAAGCTATGAGACTTAAGTATATTATACAAATATGAAACAATAGTTTACTTACGTTCAAATAAAGATCGTACAAAAGAAACCGTGTCAGTTAAAAGTACATGACTTAGACATTTATTGTTCAAAGAACAGCTTTGTTACAAGTTCAGAGATCTTAACATCTATAAGATATAACATATGCTCTAAGTATTATTGCTATGGTTGACTCAATGCATCATATAGGGATATAACATATTACCCAGTCCTTTGCCCGATTCTGCCAGATGGATATCAACCAATCAATTGCTTTATTCAGCGTGGCCGTAGGCCATTGCTTCCTCACAATTCCATAATTCAAAGTACACTCTACCACAGATGGATATGAGAAAAGCTCCAAAGAAAGAACTGTTTCTGAAAAATCCATTTCTCCTCTCCCTTCTTATAGAATGAAATGTGCTTGGAAGTCAGCTAAAAATGATGTCAGGTCAAAACTGCTGACAGGGAGAGTTTTCTCAAAATACATAGTAAGAAGCCTGTTGATACAGTCTAAAACAGGTTGCTATCATATAAGATAGGATTAACAATGAGTAAACTCCAAACAAACAAGGCCTCTTCCTGCCCTGCTTGAGAGTCATGTATCTCTAGTCAACAGAAAATGTGGATTTCTTTAAGAGACAGACTTGATTGTATCTTCTATTCCAGTATACAGGCTGATTTTCCAGTATCTGGTCAAGAGTTCAGTAGAAAGGACTATAGGACAGCTCTTTAGGAAGTCATCATACAGAGAGGCTAATTCTGATTTCCAATATATTGAAACACAAATGGTCAAAAATATATGCCTATATACAGGATACATGACAGGATTGTATAAAACTGTCTACACTGACATTGTCAACAGTTCATTGTATACCGTGTATACAATTTTTATACATGTAAACGACAGGGTTAAGGCAGTTTGAAAAAATTGTCATCAAATTATGATAAAGAAATGATCAGTAAAGAAATAATGCGATAGTTTAATGTGATTATAAATAATAAGAGTAAGCATGTATGGTAAGGAAGTATGTATGGTAAGGAAATATATATATATATATATTAATGTTGATAGTAAATTATGGAATATAGATAGGAAATCTGTAAATAATTTCCATGCTTTTTGGTGTTTAATTTTTGTTGTATGTTAAATGTTTTTTTAATTGTAATTGTAATTAATTTCCATGTTTTTTTGGAGTTTAAGTTAGGGAAAAATGTATTTTGTGAAATGGTTTTGAAAAGGAATTTTTTTTCTTTTGGAAACGGTTCTGCCTTTAACCGTTTTTTAAACTAAAGTTTTTTGTTTTAGAAAATGTTCTTATAGTTGGGGCTGAATTATCTCTCTGCAGGGAGCAGCAGCGATGAGGGCAGCACAGTGGTCAGGAAGGAAAGGCGGAGGGAAGCCCCCAATCCCATGATCCAGAAGGTAATTGAGATGCTGGCTGACGTCCATGGCTAAAATATTCCCCTTTTCCCACTGTTATGCTGGTTACTGACTGGTAACCCCAGAGGTAGCTGCATTTCCTGAGACTATGGCCATTTTTAAATGAGACGCACCCCTATTTCCCACCCACCTGAGTGGCCTTCTGAAGACAGTGTGGGTAGGTGTGTGCTCCCATGACCCATGCACCGTCCACTCATGCCCACACGTCGAGCATCGGGGAGAAATCCAGGATGCTTCTTGCAGAGGCAGGAGTGGACGGTGCATTGGTAGGGGCGCACACCCATCCAGGTCCATTTAAATCCTCCCACCCCACTTACCAGACGTGTGCTGTGCCCATTTAAAAACAGCCTACATCTGTTTAGGGCCTGACTTATGCCTCCATCATGGGCTTACAGTGGTGGTTTCAGGCTTGTCCTTTTCCTGAGGAAGGAGGGCCTAGAATGCTGCATTCCCTTGACCAGTAGCTGATCTTTCTTGCTGCTTCAGACGCTTGCCTCTCATCTTTCAGACCAAGGGGGCTGCAAAGGAGAAGACCTCATGTGAGACGAGCAGCAACAGCGAAGAAGAGCAGTCGCAAGGAATCAATGTTCTTTACAAGTCAACAAGATCTGCGGTAAGTGTGGATTTAAAGGGGACTGGATCATGTTGGCTGAGGTTTCAGTGCAGTGGGATTTGTCTGGGTGCAGCCCTGTGATTTTCAGGTCAATTTAGGCTTTGTTATGAAAGTAACATTTCATGTTCACATAATGCTTTTTCATCCAGTGATCTCAAGTGAAAATAAAATCCATGTGTGAGAGGGAGGCACTTAAGCTATTATGGTATTTGTTGAGCAAGGGTGGGGAACTGCAAGCTGGTTGAGCGATGCAGTCTCTGATGGGAGCTGGGATTAAATAGCAGGGAATAGATCACTCCGTTATGACTTGTGCCCTTCTCTGAAGTAACCAAAGCTGCCACTATTGGAGACTGGATGGATGGACCATTGGCCTCACCCAATGTGGCAATACTTATGTTTTTATAAACCTTTTCCCTCCCACAGGCTACTTTGAAAATTTGTACAAGCTCTGTGGGCCAGATAGGAGTTCGGTGCAGGGGTTTTTATGGGTTGTGCTCAGGATGGGGGAAGGAGAAGGTCCTGATCATGGACCTATGTCAGGGGTGGGAAGCCTCAGGCTCACGGCCAAATGAGACTTGTGGTTAGTTTTTATTTGGCCTCTTTCCAGTTCCTGGATCCAGTTCCTACCGCTGAGCACTGAAAGACTGAGTTCAGGGTCTGAGGAAGGGCCCTGTGTGGCCCGAATGCTTGCTTATTTCAACCAAGAGTTGGTCCAGTAAAAGATATAATTCAAATCACTTTATCTCTCATAGGTAAGGAAGCAGAGATGGAGAAAGGCACACAAGGGGAGGGGACAAATCCATGATACAGACCCTCCTCTTCCTAATGCACCCCTTAAACATTCCTACCCCCAACTTCTGTGCACCCCTCAAAGCTTGTACTAATTTTCAAAGTGGCCCATGGGAGGGAAAAGGTTCCCCTACCCCGATCTATGCTATGGAGCCATCCCCTAGCCTTGAAAACAAGCCCTCATCTCTGCCATTTTTCTTGAACTCTCTCAGTGCTTAATGGCAGGAACAGGATCCATGGGCCAGATCCAGGAATTGAAAAGGGGCCAAATAAAAGCCAACCAGATGGGACAGAGTTGGCCTACAGGCCAGAAGTTACAGAAGCTGTGCCCGAGCTTTCTAGAGCAACAGACCATTGTTGAACTTCACATTTTCTCCCAGACCTCCATGCTATCACTAGAAATGGCTGTGTCCCAGTCATGCTCATTGCAGGCCGCAGCTGCCAAAGCAGGCAGCTTTTGTCCCTGCCAGTGCCGGAGGAATTGGGTGACATTTGTTATGTGCTGGCCATGGAGAACACAGCATGAACCAAAGCCTGCTTTGCTGGGTCTGTGGCTAGTTCCACAGACCAGATACAGATGACAATTGGGAACCATGTGTTTTGGGGACCAGGAAGCGTAATGGTGTCCCCAGCTCAGCTTGTTAACAGCCAAACAGCATCAGCAGTGGCCAGCAAGGAAACCTCTGCCCACCCTGACTTCTCTGTGTTTATCCTGCATTTCTCACCCTGCAAATCTGCCTCTTCTTCCATTTCAGAAACCAGTGGGCCCAGAGGACATGGGGGCAACAGCTGTGTATGAACTGGACACAGAGAAGGAGAAAGATGCTCAGGCTATCTTTGAGCGCAGCCAGAAAATCCAGGAGGTGGGTGAGCAGCTTCGCGGTAGGGGGCCATCTGGGTCTGTTGTCTCCTCCTCTGTCTCACCAGAAAAGCTCTATGGGCCCCAGGGATCAGCTTCCCTGCTGGAGAATGTAGGAGGCGATGCTCTGATTGACCAAATTAGTTCATAGGCCTGTAGCCAAACTCTTACAGAGAGGGTGGGGCAAGTATTCTATGTGGATTGCAATAATACAACAGATGTTCTGCTGTCTCATGAACGCTAACCATGTGCTCAACAAATGCTGCAGCTGATCATTTCTACACTAAAGCAGATCCTGTGTAGTTCTAGGGCGGCCTTGTTCACACCTTGTAGGCTTCTTGCGCCAAACTCTTTTGGTTTAGATAACCTCAAGGACTGTTTTTTAGCTGAGGCCAGGGAAAGCCAAAACCTTGGAATGTGGGTCGGAAATTTAACCCCTTCCCCCAAGTTCACTTTTGATTTTGAGCCAGTTCTCTCACTGAGTAGCTTAGCGATAGGAGCTTGCTTGGTGTTCAGTAAATGCACTACCATTTTGCCTCTGGAGCTTTCATAGGGTTCTTCTCAGACCAGAAGTTTGGGCTCAACCCAGAAAGGCTTTTCTAAGTCCAGGACTAATGTGTCTGGGTGGCCATGCCCCCCACTTGGAGTGCCGTGACATCATGATGCTCAGGGGCAGAGCTACATCAGAAAAAAGGAGGGACTAAGCCATTTCCCTGTCTGTTTCCATTATGCCTGTGTCCCCTATATAGCCCCGTGATGTCAGGGTGCTTCATGAGTAGGGGTGCTTCATGAGCCCACCTTTTGTAGTTTGACCCTGAGACTCCCATAGGTCAAACTGCAAAAGGTGGCAAACCTACTCATGAGTGAGGCGGGGTGTCTTGCAGCTGCAGAGTCTAAGGCCACTTTCAGACATGCTCCCCTCGTGGATATTCTGGCTGCATGGGGGACTGCGCAGCCAGAATATGTGCGGGGATCAGCTGGTTTGAAAGGCCCCCCCTCCCAACGCAGCTTTGCCGGCAGAGATGCAAATCTGGATTTCCTGCTCTGCATCCCTGCGCATGTCTGCCAGCGAAGCCGGGGGAGGGGGGGGGGGGCGTTTAGACTGGCCAATTTCATGCATATTTGGGCTACGCATCCCCCCCCACCCCCACAGCCAGAATATGTGCGGGGGGCATGTCTGAAAGCGGCCGAAGTCTGGCCTGAGGCCCTTGGAATCGGTCAGGATTGGGTTGGCAAATCTTCTGCTTTGATGTTTCCTGGCACACCTCTCAGTCTAGTCTTCATTTCTGTACATTAGGAACCCCGGCTTCCCTGATTGCACCTGAGAAGCCAAAGGAGTGGAAGCTCTCTGGGGCCTAGGGATCAGCTTTCCAGCTCTGCTGAAGCAGCACAATTCTCTTCCACCATTGCAAAACCTGCCCTGCCCCACCACACACACAGCTGTGCCAACATGGCTATGGCACTTCTGGTCCCTGCTATTCCAGACTGGGACTGCCATAGAGCTGGGAGTCATGTCTTTCCCACCCCTTACCATCACCACCTACAGATTGAAATCATGGAGTGGGGGGAAACTGGGACAGACACTTGCTAGATTTTATTACTTTGCTTAGCGCTGTGACTGCAGCAGGGAGTGCAGGAGGCAGAAATAGGATTGAGAGTTAGAAAGCTGATGTGGGTAAGGGTGGGGTGGACTCTGAGAAGGGTGCTCTTCTGGCCAAATGCACCAGTTTCCTCCCTCTCTCTCTTTAGGAGCTCAGAGGGAAGGAGGACGATAAAATCTATCGTGGGATCAATAACTATCAGAAGTACGTGAAGCCGAAAGACACATCGATGGGGAATGCCTCCTCAGGGATGGTCAGGTAGGCAGGGAAGGCTGGTGGGCAGTCTTTGGGATGATGATTTTCAGGAGTGAGGGGTGCTGGCAGGATAGTGTTTGGCGTGGCTGCCTCTGCAGCGTGTGTTTCGTAGACTATGGGTCTGCTGGCCTCTCTCCCCAGTACTAATCTCACTTTGTGACAAAGGTCTCATTCACACATTTCTTCTGTGCCTATTAATCTTTCTTTGTCCTTTCGAATGGCAGTGCATTCACACAGCTGCTGATTCCCATGCATTTCCCTGGCCCCTCTGCTTTCCTATTTCTGTGCAGTACTTGCAACAGTACTGAGGAGGAATGCCCTTGTGAATAGGGTTGCTACTCCTCTGGATTTGACCTTGAGACTCTGGGGTTTGGCTTGGTTTCCAGGCTCCAGGTGGAGTCTCTGTCCCTAGGTTCTCTGGGGCAGGGCCACGTTGGAAAGATGGTATAGACGAAGAGGCTTTGTTTGCAACCTTTTCTGAGGTAGGAGACTAGAGCAACGCTGGCGCCGGACTCACTCTGAATCTAACCGACTTCTCCATAGGACCCACTTGCGGTCCTATGTTGAGGCTGTGAGGACAGCAAAGAAGGAGTCTGCAAAGTGGCATCCAGCGGAACTGTTCCGGGTGGTGCAGGGGCTGGTCAGTCCGGCCTCCCTCCGCCTGGACGGGGACTTGTCCCAGGCCCGCTGTGAGGAGTTTGCCACCTACTTTGCAGACAAGATCGCTCAGATCCAGAGTAACTTTGACACCGGATTGGAAGCAGTAAGCGAGGGTTATGGTGGCATCATCTGGTCGATCTTTCTGGGATGAGTTTCAGGAAGTGACGCCGGCTGATGCGGTGAATGTCCTGGGGTCTGTTAGAGCCACTAGTTGTGAACTAGATCC